>DWCF01005326.1:0-14465 GCA_018230265.1 Delias oraia
GTTGTCGAGATTCCACTGTAAGTATATCCATTATTGCATGAATAAACTCTTAATAGTGTATAGTTAAAGGTAGATTAATTTGTATAAATTAATCACTTCTTCTGACATAAAAGCCTTCAAACTAATCAAATAAATATTGTATATACCGATGTACATAATATCACTCACATAACCGTAATTTAGTGTTAAATGATTAAATTTCTATGATATAAATAAAAATTGTCAAGAATTCTTAATAGAAAGACTTAAATGAATCTTCATTTGTCACATCGGTTCGACCTAGGGAAAGCTAATCCAATAATACACATTACTTATAGGCCGGCAACGCACCCGCGGCTCTCCAAGGGCTGGGGGTGTCCATGATCGGTGGACCTCTAGCCCTAGGTGCGCCTCCTGTTCGTTTGCCACCAATTAAATAAAAAAATAATGCACTATATGTGCATGTGGTTTTAGTATTCATATATAATTAAGAATTAAATACTTTTTCACTTCCATAGCACATTGGCTTCTCCGGACGAAAAATACATAGTCGTTGTTTATGGTAAAGAACCTGAAAAAATATAGTGGTAACTTCAATCTAGCCACTTTGGGCGGTAATACATTTCTATGAATGGGTGACAAGTACAAAATTTGCATTTTACTTTCAATCTTCATTGAAAACGCAACCTACTTTAGCTTTTTCAAAGGGTATATCTTCCATCAAACCTGATGTATCCTGTAAATAAATATAGATGTAATAGATTCATAAATACAGCTTAGGAAAAATGTGTTAAAAGTTCTGACAAATCTTATATAGGTACTTACCGCGTTTATAAAACCAACGCAACATGCAAGGATAATTAACATCGTTAAGATCTGGCTATATCAGAGTCCAATTTAAAAATGATTTTATGTTACAACAGAACGAATCGATTTGGTTCCTTTTAATTAATACGTGCCTGCCACTTGTTTCAACATTTAACTCGTGAATATTCGTCTGATTACGTTATCATAATATCCGTTAAGCTGATCAGGACATGAAACCGCGTCTCACTTTACGACAGGGACAAATTAGAATAATATACGAGTTATTGTTATAATTTATTTATGTTTTGCAACCAAAGTTAACAAATAAAAATATTTAATTTCAATTTTAACTCACTAAATGCTTATTATTTATTGAGAAAACCTTAGACAATAAAATACGTCTGGAGTGGGGACAGCAAGAGGTGAAACAAAACAGTTCACTGTGATATATCGTATTTAAAGTACATATCTATTTAGAATAATCTATGGGAATACGTAGAACACCCACAAGATGGACAGACGACCTTAGAAAGGTCGCCGGAGGACGTTCGATGCAAGGCGCCTGCGACAGGTATGCATGGGGTCCAAGTATAGGTCACAAAGCCTATGTCCAGCAGTAGACATCCTGTGATGGGTATTACGTTTAGTAGCTATTCCTCCACGAATTTATTTCTCTTCGTATGTTATAGTGGATTTTCTTTAAGTAATTGTTGACTTTTCGTGTAAAATTCTAATTCTATAATTTCTTTTGTTATCAAAGGCCGACTACCAATGTACTTTAGAAGATCAAGGACATTAACCACCCAGAAATGATGACCCAAGAGCTTTTTTGTAAAGTTAATAGCCACATGTCCTGATAGATTGGTTTCGTAAACTATTTCTATTTCTAATACGACCTTCGTTATTTGGATTTCCACTACTAAACCTTTACCTGGATCAAAATTTTTTTTAAAGCGATGCTCCGTTCCAATTTGTACATTATCAATTTTTTCGGCATTAACGCCCCATGGTGTCGAGAAAAAGAAATCTTTTCCGCCCATTTGAGTAAATTCGAAATGGTGACTAACATTTCCAATATTAGCAATATGTTTCGTATTAATCCAATTTATTGTCAGTTCTTCTTCAGCGGACTTAGATAAGTTGCCAGAAAATGTAACGTTTCTATCGGTCAAATTCGAAAAAGTTCGCTTTACCACAATTTGATTTATGAGCTGTTTTGAAAGTACAGCAGCAGATATCGGCTTAACAGTCCTTATTACTTGCTTCCAGCCGTAGGTTTGGTATAAGTCGCCCCAAGGCGTGGGACCTTTCACAAACACATCATCAGGCTCATTACCCAAATGTGTCCTGACGGCATCTTTTAATCTTTCCTCTGTCAGTTTAAATAGTCTGATTTCTTTTTCATTTATCACGTCTACGTTTTCACCGGAAAATGACACGGTAATATTATCTTCTTCTGTGCCTTTAATCGATATGTCAAATGAATCTACAGCTGTGACAATTACGAGAGAAAGAAATCTCCACAACATATTTCTGAAACAATTAATAACATGTTATAAGAACGTTTGAAATCTATTTTGGTATACTGATTCAGTCAAATATAGATTTTAACGACACCGTTTACAACGACCGATCGGTTATAACAACCAGATTGTAAGATCCCATCCGAATCTCTAGTAAATTGAGTAAACATAGCGTCTATAACAACATCGGATACAACGACGATCGATATCGATATTCATCGATTATAACGACCAACCCCGCATCTTGTCCCAGCATTACAAAACCATACAAAATTTTAAAATTATACAAAAATTACAATGCAATAAATATTTGAGCCTGGCTAAAAACACACTAAAAATACTCATTAAGAACTAATGTAGTCTTATATACCGTAGGAACTGTGAGCAGTAAATTTTGTATTATAATTATTCTTATTATTTTCTGACACATCATTTGACCACAAGTTCACATACTTAACCTATACCTATGATATAACTCTAAACTAATATGACTACTGTACTAAGTAGGTATTGGTATTGCTTATAACAAGAAAATGATTTCTCTTCATTAGAAGCGTTAACTATAAAATCTATATATATAGGAAATATTAATTAATCAAACAATAAATAAAATCTAATATACATAACAGTACTCACACGTCTGCTTCAAGGTTGGGTCCAAATTAAATTGTAGCAATAGATATTCGCAAATTATCATGATGGGTATGACGTAACATTTGCAAACCAGATGCAAGTAAGGATTTCTACCAACGAAACAATAGACAGATTAGATGATCTTAGTTGATTATTTTGTTACATGTTACACACAAATCGCAAAATATAGGCCACAATACGCTGTAATCTTCTATAATTAGAATATTTATCAAAGTTTATTAATGTGTGAGATACTACTGTACTTGTTAATGTAGTCAAGATGTGCTTTGTTTTAGTTTTTCAGCGGGAAGAGAGGGCCAGTCCACCTCCGCATGTAAAATGTATTCTGGCCCGTGCCACCATTTATATTCCGACTATACGCTGCAGATCTAATCCCCGCGAGACGAGATCTGTTGAATTTAAAGCCGTAGGTACGTAGAACGAGGGAGCAGCCTCCGTAAGCTCTTGCACGGTTACTACTCGATTAGCTACATAAGTTAGATGGGCTACTTCTTAGCCACGCTAATACAACACTAGAATCTGACCAATAAATGCATCCAGCTAACATATAGCTCCGTAAACGGAGTGCGCTACGGACGGTAGCAGAAAGACAAAGCCGCACGTAATTCTAAGCGCGGAATAGTGGTTGGTTTGATCGTTGCCACAAGCAATTTGGCACAAAGACGATTGCAAGTCTGGTTGCCCGATGCTAACACGGATTTGCATAAATTCACGTGCCATAGACGAGAGATGAGGCATCGCAGAATATTTTTTTTTATAGTATAGCTGACAACGGAGCAGGTGGGTCTCCTATATGTTAAGAGAACACCGCAGCCCATGGACAACCGCGCCACAGTCCACTACCTCCGATATGCTCACTCACTCTGCGAACCACGGTACTAGTAACGTTCCACACTGAGTATTCTTTGAGCCCGTTGTATCACTTCGGACGAACCGGCCCAATTTGTGCATCAGCATAGGCTTAAGCATGGTTCTCCCACGGGTGCGACATAATTAAGAAACCAGAGACCGAATAAATTGTACGATTGGACCAGGATTCGAAACCAATACCTGTTGCTTCATTGTACAATTTTAAAACCATTAAGCTAGGAAGCTCTCAAAAACGCTTTTGTATTTACTGCCTTACAAAGTAAGGTTTGGTATTAACTTTTAAGTTTTTTATCATCAAGACTAGACGATATATTGATCAATGCTGCTTTGAGAATCGCTATACGAGATTGTTTTTTACAATTTGTAAACAGAGCTCTCAAGCTAGTTATAATTTAGGTACGAATTATTTAGAAAACATAACGTTTTGCATTTGCAAACTTCTATACAGATTGTTTCATTAATTGCCAATTTCATTTCACCCATGATGGCATGGGAATGCCTTGTGGAAACATAACATGCTGACGCACTAATTGGAACGGCTCGCCCGAAATGATACTTGTACTATGTTTCGCCGAGTGAGTGAGGATATTGGAGGATAAGTATATTCCGCTGAGTGGCGTAAAAAGCCGGCAACACAACCAATGCGCGTGCTGTGGGCGGTGGTATTCCCTTACTGTATAGGTCCACTTGCTCCTTTGTCTGCTGTAGAATTAAAGCTATTTGACGGGTTTGCGGCATTAAAATAAAGTAAATTAATGTTGTCATTTAGTCATGATACATATTTTAAACAATTATTTATACGGACCAAATAGCTCTGTTGTAGTCAGATGAGCTCTTCGCATAGCTTATTTTTATATAAAATCGGTGGCAAATGAGACTTACCTAGAGCAAGCGGTCTACCGCCCATGGACAATTTTAATCTTTTATATTAACAATGGCAGTAGGTCACTTTTATATATAAATATTATAGTCAGGATTGAGTTTACGTCTTTCTTCAAACACTAGAGTTTCCTTTTCGTGGTATTATCTTGTCTGGCCTACAGAGGGTTCACTATTGAATTTTAACATTATACATAAATAGGATAGTTAAAGGAGGAAAATAAAATACAATTGTAATAACAACACACTTTCATTTAAGAATTCTACTCTATGTTACATGATTAAAACTAAAATTTACATGAAATTACAATATAAATAAATACCTAAATTTTATTAGATTAATTTAAGTTTGTATAATTTTATATAAAACGTTGAAATATTGTTGAATATTTTCAGCTTAAAAGCAACAAAGAAGTGAAACGGTTGACAGTTGCAGTCTTGATGCACGCAGCAGCGACATTCGCACAGAAAGTTACTTTCACTCACATTAAACGTCTTAGTAGGCTAGGTTGGTTTCCAAATTGCACGGTATAATGTTTATATAGGGTATAGCATTGCAGGGTCTCCTTATTAGTAAGTTGACCGCTGCCAATGGACATTTACGCCATTATTTAGTTGTGTAGCCGGCTTTTTACACCACTGTTGTAATAGCGCTTAACTTGATGAGTCTCTGTGTAATTTGTGCTTTTCAACTGAAGTAGTACGTAGGATTTAATACAAAAGTAAATGGAGTATTTTAAAAAAACCTTCATTGTATATTTAAGATGTTGTGCAAAAATTAAATTGTGCCCTGCTAGACAACACTGTGTCTCAAATGTATTCTTATACAGTTAAATATTATTGTAATAATATTATCAAATATTATTAATATTGTTGTCATTAGTTCAGTATATATTACGCAGTCATCTGTTTGAATCCGCTATTTGATAGAATAACTAGCGCGTTCATTAATAGACGACAACTAGGACAACTCGTCATGTTGTTGAATGTAACGACACGTCTTAACTGAGCGTCATTTAGCATAGTTGTTGAATGAGATATGAGGCCGAAATATATTTAGATAAGATTTGGTTAGAGATAGTTAAATAAATGCTGTCACACTATTTTATTACGAAAATGTCACTTTAAAGTGAACTTAAACAATAAAATATCAACACAGTATTATCAGCATTGCGAGATTTTTGAGGCTATATTTGTTTTGGTGACTTGTGGTGGCCATGTGTTGTGGTGACCATATTAACGCCGCAGTGGGAATAAAATTAACTAAATTACAATCACTTGGTTGATATGTCCGCTTTATTCAAAGGGCTATACTACAAACCGTTAACCTAGATAGACGTTGAGTGAGGCTACTTCTGTCAACGTACGGCTTATCACTCAATTGAATGTCGTCATTCAATAAACGCGCTAGACATTTGATCAAATAGCGGATCCAATCAGATGACTGCTATATACTATCTGTAATTTACTTTATTATAGTTTGGTAGCAAATCCACTGAATAGTAGTAATAACACAAAAACAGTTGACAGACACGATTTAAATTTACTTTTTTTGGTGCGATGAAAAAATAAATAAATAATTTAAATATTAATTAAAGAGCACAAGACATACACAAGAGAGCTTTCTTTGATTCCATACTGTTAGTCGAAATATTATTAAAGTGAGTCAAGTGTCAAAATCTTTGACAATGACATTTCATTGTACGAAGACCGGTGACTTAATGTACTTTAATGACATATAATGTACTTATATAATATTAAATATAACTTAAAAAATATTATACAATAATTTCTATCTACAGGAAGCCAATAATCACAAATTCAGACTATTATTTAATTATTTAACGTTATTCACACAATATAAATTTTAAATTATATTTCGCCATTGTTTTTTCATTAAAATTTTCGTCAAATTAAAAAATTGTGAGTAATTTTATTCCGTTTAACTGTATTTATATAGTTATCGGTAATTTTTGGTAACCCAATCTTCGTTAAGGAATTCTATATGCAATCATAAGACACATGCGACATTATTTCAGACTATAATCACTCGTGGGATAGCCATGCTGAAGCATATGCTGACGCACTAATTAGGATAACTCGTCGAAGTGATACCACGGACTCACAGAATACTCGGCGTAAAACGGTACTTGTACTATGTTTCGCAGATTGATGATATCGGAAGTCCTTAAAATGCCGCTTAGGTGGCGTAAAAAGCCTGCAGTACAACCAATGCGCGGACTGTAGCGCGGTTGTTCATGGGCGGCGGCGTTCTCGTGCCATATACGAGACACATCTGCTCCGTTGTGCGCTATAGAATAAAAAAAGAATAGAAACAGTGTGGGAGAGGTTAAGAGCTGCTTTTATCTGAATGTTTGTGATGTAATTCTGTAATAGTACAACATATATAAAATACAAAAGGAATCGCTGAATGTTGCTAAACTCGAATCTATGACAAATAAAAAAATAACTCTCAGTTTTTTAATGCTATTAAAAATATATTAATATTATAAAAAACAAATTTATAGTATAGCGGATAACGTAGCAGGTTGGTCTCCTATTTAAGAGAACACCGCCACCCTTGGACTATAACGCCACACTCCGCGCATAATTGTGTTGCCGACTTTTCACGCCACCTAATTGGCATTTTAAGGGTCTCCGATATCCTCACTCACTCATCGAAACAGTACAAGTACCGTTTCACGCTGAGTATTCTGAGGCCGTGGTATCATTTCGGACGAGCTGGCCCAATAAGTACGCCAGCATATATTTCAGTATGGCTCTCCCACGGGTGAAAATGTAATGTGTTGCAATAAATTTAAATATGATATATGCATTATGTAACTTAAATTAAACTTTTTAGGGACTAAAAAGCTATTACTTAAACCTGAAAACTAAGACTGGGTAAATGGAAATTGTCGACACAATCATGTATTATTTACCTAAATTACATTATTTATTAAATAAATAACTTAATGTGATAAATTTCAAAAAGTTGTACGATATTCTTAACAAGCCTATAACTCGTTTTTTAATATATCTAGTATTTTCACTCGAGAAATTATTAAAGAGAGTCTAATATTAATGACATGTCTGTATTAGTAAGAAAAAATCAAAATATTTCATAATATGTGCTATATATGAACTTGTTCAGCAAGGATGAGAACTTTTGATTGTTGCACATTTTAATTGAAAATACTATCATATTTATTTCATACAATGGTGAAATTCAACTCGAAAGGAGTACAAACCAGAAGATTAGTGCACTGAGCGAAATCTAAAGCTTTTTCACACCCATTATACGAACTGGGATATGGCGGCATCAGTATTTATTACCATGAAACATTATGGGATGTCCAAAAATCGCGTGATCTTTTATTTAGTATTTTTAACTTGCCTTTGGCGATATGTGATGAGATTTAAGACTCCCTCCTCCCATCCAAAATCACGTGTATGTTGTATATATTACAGATATAAAGTATAATCTTATTGCATTATGAAATTAAGGACCATGATAATGTCTAGACGGAAAAGTTGCCGGTTGTGTTTGAATAGCATATAAATCATCATCATCATTTCAGCCTAATGTTGCCCAAATGCAAGACCAAGACCAAGACTGCCTAATTTTAGCAGGACCAAGATTGACCGCGTAAGACTTAAGCAAGAACAAGACTGCGCCTGCAAGACCCGCACGTCTTGCAGATATTTTTTGGCAGTGATTTTTGGAATTTCTCATTAAATATTTAGACATATTTTATAAATCTGGTTGGTATTTTATGGCTATGTTAATTCAAGCTCAAAATGTTCCTATTCTGATAGGTTTTTAAGATTTGAAGTAACTAATAAATATCAATAGTTCTAATAGGTAATTTCAAAACTTGCAAGATCTTGCTGCAATACCAAGACCAAGACTGGGCCTTACATTTGGGCAAACTATTTCAGCCGTAGGACGTCCACTGCTGGACATAGGCCTCCCCTTCAGACCTCCACGCACACCTGTCGGAGGCCACCGGCATTTATAAGGTCGTCTGTCCATATAATACTCGTTATATTCTACTAGATTGTGATATTTCGTGATTGTTGTCTTTCCCCCTTTCAAGCCTCGCGCGATTGATGGACTAAATATATAGAAATAACCAGCCGGGTATCAAATAATCGTGATGTCATTACGCTACATTAGTGTGGCTAGGTCTCTGAATCTGTTACAGGGTTACGCTCCCTGATTCAGCGGTCACGAATGGTGGTACGGCAGGTGAGCTAGCGGGTGTTCGTACAACGCGTGCGGGTAGATCGGCGGCGCTGAACTGAGATGCGCGGGCGTGACATGCGGGGCGTCACTGTCGTCGTCGGTGGACGAGTCTAGTTGCTTGTCACCGGGACCACTGGAAAGAAAAGGTTTTATTAGAATAAAATACATTGATTTGTTTCCAATCTATTTGTAATCAATCATGGATAAATATCTTTGAGCAGATGAGTCTCCTATATAGTATGAAAACTCCGCCGCCCATGATCAACTTAGCCACAGTCCGCGCATTGATTGACTTGCCGGCTTTTTACACCGATTAAGCGGCACTTTTAAAAGCCTCACTCTGTCAGACACATACAAGTTCCGTTTCACGCTGAGTATTCTGTGACCCTGTGGTATGACTTCGGACGAGCCGGGCCAATCAGTGTGACGGCATATGCTTCAGCATAACTCTCTCGCGGGTGAAATCAAATGCCGTCAATTGATTTTTTTTATTTTATAGCGTGCAACGAAGCAAGTGGGTCTCCTCTATGGTAAAAGATCACCGCCGACAGATTTTTGATCTTTCGAAGGGACAATTAGTTTTATTATTTTTTATTTTTATTGTTTTTATATAGTACCTTTTCACCGTATTTCACTGAGTTATGGTATCGGAGATCTTTCAAAATGCCGTTTAAGCAACGTAAAATGCCAGCAACACAATAAAGGCGCGAACTGGTATTCTCTTACCATATATAGGACCCTCCTTTTGTCCGTTGTTCATTATACCATAAAAAATTGGCGTTAACAGCATGTAATATAAATTAATATTTTGAGATCCTCTAATATAGGTAAAAGTCGATCTGGATCGAAATCATCTTTGATACGATATTAAATATCTATTTATTAATATTGCATTATATTTATGGTACATAAGTTGCTAAATATATTTGCCAATATGAATGGTTTTAACAATTTAACTGTCATATCATGGACAGCATCGGACCCCAGAGCTATCGGGTTACCAAGTGAAGGTGAGATAGAGTGACGTACTGACAACCGCCCCCAGTAACGCGATATGTGCGGGCGATAGGCGAATAGACAAGCGGTCTCCGACACTATTGAGTTTTACAAGAATCGAAATAAGAAAGCCGAATAAAATTATCAACTATAAGAGATAACCGTTTTATTCTTAAACTACGTAAAAAGAAAAATATATTTGCAGATTTTTTTTTATAGAATTGCGGTCAACGGAGCAGGTGGGTCTCATATGGTAAGAGAACACCGCCCCCTATGAACAACCGCGCATTGGTTGTGTTACCGGCTTTATTACGCCACTTAAGCGGCATTTTAAGAGCCTCCGCTATCTTCACGCACTATGCGAAACAAAGTACAAGTACTGTTTCACGCTGAGTTATCTGTGAGCCCGTGGTATCACTTCGGACGAACCGGCCAAATTAGTGCGTCAGTATATGTTTCAGCATGACTCTCCAACGGTTGCAGAAATATATATATTATATAGTAACATCGACCCGTCCTTGTTGAAAAACCCCATATTGGTGTGGGAGAGCCATGCTGAAGCATATGCGGACGCACTAATTGGGCCGGCTCGTCCGAAGTGATACCAGAAGCTCACAGAATTCTCATCGTGAAACGGTACTTGTACTGTGTTTCGCTGAGTGAATGAGGCCATCGGAGGCCCTTAAAAATATCGCTTAAGTGGCGTAAAAACCCTACAAACAACCAATGCGGGGACAGTGACGCGGTTTTCCGTGGGTGGCGATGTTCTCTTACCGTATAGGAGACCCACCTGCTCCATAATATAAAAAATGAACTCTCTAGGAGAGTACAATGGTAGTAGAGTACATTTTTTCACGAATAAATAAATGGAACATCGTATTGTTTACCAATTCCTGTACAGAAAAAGATTACTCAACATTCTCTTTACATACTTTATCCGTTTTATGTTATGGTATAGCGGACAAAGGAGCAGGGTCTTCTATATGTTAAGAGAACATCGGCGCCCGTGGACAAACGCGCTACAGTCCACACATCGGTTGTGTTGCCGCTTTTTTACGCCGGTGAGCAGATTTTTAAGGGCCTCCGATTCCCTCACTTAACGAAATACAATAGAAGCACCGCTTCAAGTACAACTAGCATTGCACGCGAGTTACTTTTGAGTCAAAATCTCTTTTAGATTGTTGAGGTATTTTCATTAACAAACTGGAGTTTTATTCACACGAAATAGAGAGACGTGTCGGCTCTGTTTTTCGACATACCATAAAAAAATAAAAATTTGAAGCTACAAACTGTTTAACCCTATTTATTGTCATCTGAGTAAAACACATCTATTATTGAAAATTGCAGTAAGCTTCCGGCATTTTTTGATCGAATTGCCTTTGTTAATAGAACTTTTCGAACCTGGTTAAATGAGGTTTGATTTGTAGGGTGTTTTCAAAGCCCACCTCTATTAAATTATAAACTTTTGTTTAGTTGTAGTCAAAACAAAACCTTGCGTAGTTATTGGAATAACGAAAAAATCGACTTATTAGAGTGGACCTCTGTAAAAGTCACAATTACAAGCGACCCGGTACGTGCTTCGCTACGTATCAAAAGTTTCAATTTGTCAAAAAATCCCCATCAACAAAATGATCCGCCATATATTCAATTCATTTATTACAAAAATATGATAAATCAAGAACCGTTCGAGCGATTTTGTGTAAGATTTACGTAAACCATCTATTGAATAGTCCATACAAATCTTAAACATTTAGTTTAAATAGGTGAGGACGTTCTTGATTTATAAATTTACAACGAAAAATGACTAAGATTTTTATATATATGAATAAAGTCAAAATAAAAAAATAAATAAATAAATTAAATAAATTGGAAAACTGGATAAATTATAGCTATTTAAATGGTACAAAATCCTTGGTGAGATAGATATTTACCAAGTGTATGTTTTATATGTTGCAACATATATCTATCAGAATATTTTTGTCCAAATACAAAGATAGATAGATAAATTTTCTCGTTTAAATCGAAATAAGAGCGAAAAACAATGGCTCCAGGCGGAGTATTAGGTCAATACTATTATTTATTAGTTTTTGTGAAAGGATCTAATTCTGTTAATCCTGTTTGTGGTTGATGAAGTGAAAATGTGCGGATGACTGGTTAAAAGGTATTAATTTTTTATAAGTTTTTGGTAGACGTGGCCACCGTGGTCGGCTCAAGGGATTTTTAATTTTTATAGAAATATCAACATTGTGAATCGACACACTCTAATAATATCAAGCATTTAATATCATGAATTAATTATTTTTATCACGTGCAAACTACAAATAGACGATTCTGATATTAATTTAAAAAAAGTATTGTATAAATTTGATAACATATATATAAAAAATGATTAAATTTTATTCTGCTTGGAAATATTAGGTTTATTTTGTAGATACGTGATTACTTATCATACGTTTTGAGTTAAACAAAATATTTACATACTTTACTTATATCAAAATAATATTTTTTTATATAATTGTTGGCAAATGAGCAGGAGGCTGACTAGGGCAAGCCGAACTCCGCCCATGGACATCCCCAGCCCTTGCAGAGACGCTGTGTTGTCGACCTTTAAGGAATATGTACGCTCTTTTCTTGAAGTCGTATTGGTTTGGAAATACCCCTGCTGGCAGCTGATTTCACAGGAAGGTGGTTTTTTGACTTAATTTAACTTCTTCTCTATTCTGTATCCACTTAAAAACGTTTGTTTACTTGTAGCAACGTTAAAATATTATCACTTCATGCATTGTTGCAGAGACAGAAGCAACATTTTTAAGAAAGCACCCATTTAGATGGAGTTAGACAGATTGAGGAACGTTTTGAGTGTTTTATGTGTTCATCAAAGTTGTTTACATTCGCAACGACAATTGTGTTTTTCTTAGCGTTAATATAACAGTAAGCAGGAAAATAATTACAAACTTATAAACAGCACGGAAATGCAAAATAAAATGCGCATGTTACAGAAACAAGCAGTGTGCGAGGGAGATGTGTCGCGCGAGCGAGACGTCGCGATGTAACATGACACCGTCGCATCTGCGCGTCTAAAAGCGTTCAGGGGCGGACTTTGAAAATATTTAAATTAATATTTTTGACACTTATCTATAATATTTACTGTAAGACACTGACTTTCTGACACTGACTTTTGACACAAATCTGAATCTTTTTAATACTTCACAAAATTAAACCTCAGAAAAGGTCTAAATTGGTAAAACTTCTACTTACACAGATTAAAAATAACTTATCTTCAATATTAATATATACGTATTAACACAAATAAACACATATTATATGCTTGCATTAATATTTTTCAATAATTTATTATGCACGATACATACTTTAATTAATAAATTGATTGATTTTGGTTGATTTCAGAAATTCTATAGTAAAAAGGAGGTTTCTAGTAAATTATTCTTATAAAAACTTAATAATAACGAACAAAACCACGCTCTAAGCATATACAGACAGCTGAGTATTCAATGGAAATGATATTTGAAAAATTTCGACTTAATGGCGAACAGAATAGAGACTATTTCTCTATGTGTTTCGTTTGTTTGTTCAGGGTATCAAGTTACTAAGCCAGCGGTATGGTAGAGTAAATTCTTTCGCTAGCTTCACGCTGTGGGTTTGTCTATAGTCTATACGCGATATAAATAATTACTTTTGTCTCTGGGGAATCGATGAAAATAAACATACTGTAACAATATAGTCTTATATAAGTACTTTATTTATAGTATAACGGACAACGGAGCAGTTGGGTCTCCTATATGGTAAGAGAACACCGCCTCCCATGGACTACCGCGCAACACTCCGCGTGTTGATTGTGTTGCCGGCTTTTTACGCCATTTAAGCGGAATTTATAAGCCTCCGATATACTCACTCAACGAAACACAGTACAAATACAGTTTCACGTTGAGAATTCTGTGAGCCTGTGGTATCACTTCAGACGAGCCGTCCGCGTATGCAGCATGGCTCTCTTATAATTTCTTTGAATTTCAGAAGGATTTTGAATTAAAAATGAATTATGTAAATTAAGAAGCCAGTATGTTAATATATATTGATATCTTCATATTTAATACATATTATTAGCTAATATTACGATAATTTTAAATTTGCCAAGAGAAAAAGTTGAAAACTAACCTATCTTTGTGCTCCGCTTGTCTGTCCCGTTGTCGCCTGTTTTTGAACCAATTTGAAACCTGAAATTTATAATAAAATATTTAATCACAAGATTTCCTTCTATTTCATATATTTTCTCTTGTTTTTTTATTCTAAGCGGACAACGTAGCAGGTTGGTCTCTTATATGGTAAGAGAACACCGCTGCTCATGAACAAACGCGCCATAGTCCACGCATTGGTTGTGTTGCCGACACTGAAGCGGCACTTTTAAGGACCTCTGATATCCTCACTCACTCTACGAAACACAGTACAAGTACCATTTCACGCTGAGTATTCTGTGAGCCCGTGGTATCACT
>DWCF01005327.1:0-14465 GCA_018230265.1 Delias oraia
ACCATTACAATTTTACAAGAATAAATATGATGATATTTATAAAGATAACAATAGAGATAAGCAATAATTTGACCAAAAGGAGATATATGAGCTAACATTTTAACCAAACACAAACTTATAGCGAAAATACAATGTCTCTCGCATAATACGCAATTTATACATTTTATACATTTTTATCACCATCATAGTTTTACCAGTATAATTATATTTACTGAGTTAACAACAGAGAATATACATTTCTTAACGCTTAATAATTTCGATGGATTCCATGTAACCATTAAAACAGTTGTCAAATGTCAGTAATATTATGCTTTTTGTTTAAAAAATTCCACAATATAGGAAAAAATGGCGAAACCATTAAAAAGTATGTTTTATATCCACCTTTATAATAAATTAGTATTCCAATTTAACTAATTGGTTTCCTCAAACACATTATATTGAATGAATATTATAATTTGATATTTATTAAATACCTGTTTGTATCAGCGAAACATTTTTCGAACGCACTTAATTAGCAATGGGGATTTACCGGCTATTTTTAAACAAGTTTCGTGAAATTGTATTGCATTCCCTTTACATATTTTTTATTTCATAGCGGACAACGGAGCAAGTGGGTCTCCTATATGGTAAAAGACCACCGCCGCCCATCGCCGCGCCACAGTCCACGCATTGGTTGTGGTACCGGCTTTTTACGCCGCGGAATTTTTTTTAAGCGGAACATTTAAGACCCTCCAATATCTTCACTCACTCCGCAAAACAAAGTAAAAGTACCGTTTCACGCTGAGTATTCTGTGAACCCGTGGTATCACTTCGGACGAGCCAGCCCAATTTGTGCGTCAGCATATGCTTCAGCATGGCTCTGCGACAGGTGCGACACTATTAAGACACTCGCCCGGCCAGTGTCGAGCCCTTCCAGAGGCTGGATAAATTATAATTTATAGTTGCCCGGACCGCGATTCGAACCAGATACCTCTCGCTTCATGGTAGACCTATTAAACTACTTAGCTACTAGGCTCTCAATTAGTTATCTATATCTAATACTACGTCTGTCTTTGGTTAAAACGTTGTTTCATCGTTGTAATGTGTCTAATTTGATAATATTCAAAATTTTCCTCCATTCTCTGTCGTTTTATATCATCATGGAAAAATTATGACAATTAGTCACAGAAGCTAAAAAATAAGTAGAATTTGACATGACGCGTAACTTAAATTTACATGAAAAATTTGTTAAAACTCTAATATATTATAATAACAATATTGTAGAAAGTATGTATTTTTATTTTTACTTACCCGTGTCGGTCTGTGGTTGGAGTTGTCACTGCTGCTCCCGGAATTACCTGTCCCCGAACCCACTATGAAGGTTGGCTGTCCACCCTCGAAGTATTCGCTTGGGTCTGGCCGACTGAAAACGGATATCTCTTTAAAGATGAACGAAATGAAGAAACTAGCCTCCTGCCAGCCTAGACCCACAAACTTAATAAATAACATTTTTAATCGATTTTTGAATATATATTTTCAACAAATTATTGGTTCCTGTTTGTCTAGACGCAAAAACTATAATTTATAAACTAAAATGATAATTTAAAAGATATTTACATAAATTATCAACAAATAGTTCGCTTCTTTGGGCCTAAATTCTATTTTTTACCAATCTATGGAAAATCATTAATAAGGTTGTCAATTCGACATGTTTTTCTTTGGCTTTGTTCCACTCTTGACGGTAGTGGACTGATTTTTGTGAATGAAGTATCCAACGAAAGTCCACCACTAAGTTATACTTTTAAAATTTGTATGATCACAATGAAAGAATATTCTTAAAATTTACTCTATGAGAACAAAAATTTGCGCAACATCGTTTGAGGTTCATGGCTCAACAAAATATGAAACTTGATCAGTAAGTCAGATTATATATTTTGATTTTTTTATTTTATAGCTGATAACGGAGCAGGTTGGTCTCCTATTTGGTAAGAGAACATAGCCGCCCATAAACAACCGCGCCACAGTCCGCTTATTGGTTGTGTTGCCGGTTTTCTAAGCCGCTTAAGCGGCACTTTTAAGGACCTCCAATATCCTCAATCACTCTGCAAAACACAGTACAAGTACAGTTGCACGCTGAGTATTCTGTGAGTTCGTCGTATTACTTCGGACGAGTAGGCCCAATTTGTGCATCAACATGGCTCTCCCACGGGTGATAAGATTGATGCCGTTCAAATTTGTTTTGGCAATTTTTTATATGCATTAAAGTTATACATTACACATTAAAGTTTTTACATACATTAAAGTTGTTTTTTACGGTTATATAAAGCATTAGTAAAATTAGTGTTTTTATAAGACGCATAAGAGTTATAAGCTGGCATGCTTTGGTACATTACCTGTCATCGTAATCATCGCTGGTGGTGGTGCGAATACTGGTGGTGGTAAGCTGGTAAGGGCGACCGTTGTCCAACCTCTGCGCCGACGCACCACCACCGCTGTTAAAGGACGATTAGTTAGACATGCTTGGTGATGATTATTGAAAGCATAGACAAGGTTCTGCTTAAAGAAATATACATAGAAAAAAATAGAGGCAAATAAAAGCTTTTATTTCGGTTAAAATAAGTTAAATAAATTTACACTGATATCGAAATCTAAAGAATTTTAAGAAAAATTGGTTTTTTTATGCAAAATTGTTTTTCCTATAAATTCACGTCATTTTTCAAATGGGCCTCGTACGGGGCAATTCAACAAGTCGACTTACAATAGTAAGACGCATTGCTTCTACGAGATACGAGATACTTCTACGAGATGAATCAACAAGAAATCAATAGGGTTTAATTTTTTTATAGCCTTATTTACAGTAATTGGTTTATTTATAAGTTATTCTATTACATATATTCATATATTCTATACTGAAAATATCTGTTTAAACGTTATCATTTATTTAAAATTCTATCATATGTTATAATTTATCATTAAAGCAGAATTCGTTAGAATTCATTAAAATCCATAGTTCATATATTTATTAATTTTCATATATTTACAGTAATTTTTTATATAATTATTAAAAAATGCAATAATACGTCATTTCAACGCGTGTAGTTTATAAGTTAATATATTGTCCCTTAATATACGTAAACTAACAAAATATGTTAAACAATATTTTGACTTGTTTAAATGCCAGCAATGCACCCGCGGCTCTGCAAGGGCAACGGTGTCCGTGGGCGGTGGACTCGTTTGCCATTGTTCATATAAAAAATGTTATTTTGCCATAAATCTGGCTATTTAAAAAAATGTTTGTTTTCTAAAATATTCTCCAAAAAGGGAACGTAAAGGTTTTTTAATCCTATTAGTGGTCTCTGACTTTAAGAAGTTTAAGAAAGTTACCCGAATTTATGTAGCTATGAATTTTTAAACACTTTGTCTTATATAAAATGCGTTCATTATTCAATATGTAATATAAGTAGTAACTAATTTATGTAGCTTCTGCGTCTATGTCAATAAAAATAAACCCACTTAAGCGGAGCAAAAAAAGTCGACAACACAACCAATGCACGGGTTGTGGCACAGATGGCGCAGATGTGACAGATTCTTATAATCAAGGAACTTCATATAATCACATTTTCCAAAATATAAAAGAAAAGTTGTTGTTAAGTTGGTATTCTGCGAGCAGGTGATGTCATTTCGGACGAACCGGTCTAATGTGTTATTAAAAGTCCCTGGCCACTGTCTAGCCCTTCCTAAAACCAAATATTATATATTTATAATGGTTTTATAGTATAGCGGACAACGGAGCAGGTGGGTCTGATGAGAGAATTCCGCCACCCATGGACATACGCGTTACGGTCCACGCATTGGTTGTGTTGTCGGCTTTTTAGGCCACTTAAGCGGCAAGGACCTCCGATATCATCACTCTGCGAAACACAGTATAACTTACAAATACCGTTTCATGCTACTTTTTTTTCGATTTCACGATACCTTACTACTACCTAACACGCTGAGCCACAAGGCTCTAAATAAAAATAAAAAAGAAATAATACAGCACCCTTAGTAATCGTATTTAAACCAGCTCAATTGAATTAAATTCCATTCGTTAAATTAATCTAAATGCATTGTCATTAATATTTCAAATTTTATCTCTGCGGCGAGGTCGCGCAACCACAAATTTTAGTTTCAATTAGTTATCTAAAATTAATATTTAATTTTCCATTTTACGGCAATATTCTGTTGAAATAAATTGTATTCATACTACATATTTTGGCATTGATGTGTATCTGTCAAAATTGATTTTAAGTTACAGAATATTTACTTAGTTTTTTTGCTGTTCTAAAGATATATTTGTTTTTTATATTGTTTATGGTACTTCATGTTTTGTTAAATTTACGATGATAATTTTGACAGCTGACAGTACTTTTGACAGTACGGATAGTGTATTCCTCATCATATGTATTTAGTATCTGTATGATCAAGTCATGCTGTTAAATATTTGAGATTTTATACAAAATACTTCGGGCCAACATATGAAATGCATATACAGAAATTAATTTAAACAAATAAAGATTAAAAATACTTTTCTGTGTCCAATTTCAAGCAACTGCGTCTTATCGTATTTTTCTTTTACAAAAATCCAATTAATTAAAGATATATAAACATAGAAGACATTAATTATATATCAACTTTTGTACATAATTATATTTTAAAATATTAGTATATTTATTGGTTTTTATTTAAATTGGTTGAAGTAAAATGGTTTTAATTTTTTTAATTTTAAATATTAGTATTTTTATTTAATATACTGCGTGTTTATTACCTATAATGTGATGTCATAATTTTATATCAGGATGTCAAAATGAAGAAATAATATTGCTTTTTTTATAGAGTTTTATAATTCTACCAGCGACAGAAGATTAGTAGCATATATTGAAAATGCGTGGCAAAGTGATGCGATACTTACATACTATACGGGTTGACATTGCTGTCACCAATTGGTGGGTTTTGTGTGGGAATATAAACCGGTCCTTCACCAGATGGTCTTCCATACACCGGTCTGGTGATAGGTCTGTCTTCGGGCTTAATAATAGGCCTCGTATCAGGCCTATATTCGGGTCTGGCTTCGCTTGGCCGTGTTGAGACTGGTCGGTCAACTGGTCGCTCAACTGGTCGGGATTCGGAGATAGGCCTCTCTGGTCTCGATGCCAAGTCAGGCCTGTCTACCGTTGGCTGCGCGTTGGCATTACAGATCTCTCTGCCGTTTAGAAGAATCGCTTGAAGTCTCGGTGGTTTGTTCAGCTTATCATATCGGACAAAGAACCGCACAGCCACCGCCGGACCTGGGTGTATCTTCATATTGGTGTTCTCAATTTTGAAATCTATATTGTCGCTGGTCGTCACATCCCCCACCCAGTTCTGAAACAAAGAAAGTCATACACTTTGTGTACTTTTATCATATATATAAAAGTACTTTGTGTACTTTTTATATATATTATAAAAGTAGTATTAATTACACTATTAATAACTGAAGAACCAGTGAACTAACTCGACTTAAATTTAAAACTTAACTTAAATTTAAATTGCTGAGTAACTTAGAACCCTGAGAAGGATTACTTTTTATTTCTAAACAAAAATTAAGGGTAATGATTTTGGTATACATATCTGTTTTCGAGTTAAGGGGGTCTATGGTTTGCTGAGGGTTCATATCTAGACCCGTTAGTTTGGGTACCACGCAGAACGACGTCAGCCTTGGGAGAGCCATACTGAAGCATATGCTGACGCACTAATTGGGCCGGCTCGTCCGAAGTGTCGGGCTCACAGGATATAGCGTGAAACGGTACTTGTACTATTTCGCAGAGTGAGTGCGGATAACGGAGGCCCAAAAAAGTGCCGCTTGAGCGGCGTAAAAAGCCGGCAACACGGTTTTATTATGCCACTTAGAATTTAATAGAGCTGTATGATTTACTAGGCTACTGTAACACCACTCAATCATTTACGGGACTGAAAACTAGATATTGTGGCATTTGCAAATATTTTGTAATTTTTACTACCCATATTCAACCTTCTAAGAGTAAAAGTCCCTCAGTCGCAAGAAAAAGAACAATTCTATAGAGCGTAAATAAGTTTGCGACGCCCTGATATAATCAATACAAAAAAATTCCTATTTTGCAACTATTTTGCTTGCTCTTAAATTGATCAAGAAATTCTCTGAATTTCACCATCGAACATCGAGGCAGAATGCAAAGTTCCATCGCTTTCATCTTGATGTTTGTCGTTCCAAACTGAGACTTTTTAAGGCATCTTATGCCACACACCACTTTCTGTGGAATCAGCTGCCAGCAGAGGTATTTCAAAACCAATACAACTTGGAGACCTTCAAGAAAAGAGCGTACACATTCTTTAAAGGCCGGTAACGCACCCGCGGCTCTGTAAGGGCTGGGGGTGTCCATGGGGGGAGGACCACTTGCCCTAGGTGAGCCTCCAGCTCGTTTGCTACCGATTTTATAAAAAAAGTGCTTGGATTGTGTCCTGAACCAATTTTGTTTTGTGTGCATTTTCTTGTATAATTAATATGTATCTTACCCCGACAATATTAGCTTTGCTATCCAATACAATATTCAACCATAGAGAATGCAGAGTGCTATCTGTTGACAGGTTGATAACGCCGTACCACTGGCCAGGCTCGAAGCCCGTTTGCTCGTACTGAAACACGTTGGGGCATGGCGACTTCGGTATGCTCTGCTCTAGAGTGGATGATGCATACGCTATGACTAGAAGCAAAGTTGCTCGAATCTGAAAGAAATGAATTTTCTTGTATTAGTCAGAATTTAATTAAAATTTAATTCATCCCTTTTCACTTATAATTGTAGTAGTAATTCCCATTTTTTTGTTTTTATATCTATCCAAGATATGGTTAAATATTCTTCACGCGTTGGAGAGCAAACCTGAAGCACATGCTAACGCATTACTTGACCGGCTTGTAAGATACCACAGGCTCACAGAATACTCAATAACTTATATACTATAGATCTCCACCTGCTCCGTTGTCCGCTAAGCCATCAAAATTATTATCGTATATAATTAAAGTAACTATCAATGCGAATATTTGTCTGTATGGGTATGTTTACTCTCTGAAAAGATAACCCTTGAAACAAATATGGGTGAAATATGATATATCCATTGCGTTTTTATTATATTTATTCGATTCTATAATTTGAAGATATGTGAACTTACTAGATTATATTTCGTAAATTTTTAATCTTATTTTGCTTGATAAGAAAGTGGTAACAATAGCAACGAAAACAATCGAATAACATAACTCTGATACATGAGGTAATCTTTCAAATTCGCTACAATTTTCCCTGTTCAGTAGACTATTAGGAAATCTGAACTTAATCCTTAATCATATAAGCTCTGGTATGTCGAAGATCGATATAATAGAATTAATTACAGCTTCGCTAATCGCCGCGTTGGCGTACTTTCACTATTATCGTTTAATCAAATCTACTTGAAACAACCTATACTCCATTAAATTATATTATAAGACTGACTATACTCATAGCAACATTGCTTAAGAATGGCATGTAATGGTTATGTAAGTTTTTTTTGGAATTCACATAAAAAATTGGGTTTTAACAAGTTTTTCAGCACGTGTTTTGTAAAAGTATGTAACAGTAACAGTATGTAAAATATGTAACATTTTGTTCTTTAGAATATATTTTTTTTACCAATATTTATAAATCCGCTAAAAGTGGCGTAAAAAGTCGACAACACAACCAATGCGCGGAATGTGACACGGTTGTCCATCAGTGGTGGTATTTTCTAGGAGGCCCACCTGCTCCGTCTTCCGCTTTACTATTAAAAAATGTAGCAAAAATATATTTAGTTTTAAAATAAATAAAAATACAGCCTCAATAATACTGTTGTTTAGTTCGTTAACGAACTAGTGTTATAACACTCCCACGGGTTATCTACGCCAACTAATTCCCAGATTTATCGTTCTTTAGTTCAAAAATCTCTTGATCTTTAGGTCTTTTTTATTCTATAGTAGACAACGGATCTGTTGGGTCTCCCATATGGTAAGAGAACACCTCCGCCCATCACCAACCGTGCCGTCCGCGCATTGGTTGTGTTGGGGGCTTTTTACTCCGCTAAAGCAGCAATTTTAAGAGCCTCCGATATCCTCACTCACTCAGTGAAACACCGTAGAGAAGGTACCGTTTCAAGTAGTACAACTATCATTTCACGCTGAAGTACCATTTCACGTTGAGTATTCCGTGAGTCCGTGGTATAACTTCGGACGAGCTGACCTAATTAGTGCGTCAGCAGATGCTTCAGCATGAATCTCCCACTGGTGCAACTGTATTATGACACTAGGCCGGCCACTGTCAAGCCCTTCCAGAGACCGAATAAATTAAATTATAATTATCCGGACTGGGATTCGAACCCGATACCTCTCGTTTCATGGTACACTTTTAAAACCATTAAGCTACAAAGATCTCTATATATATGCTTTAAGTTCTAATATTATTGACCACTCTGAATAAATGTCATCAATTTTTACTACCGAAAATTCCCTACGAATATTTTTTGAATACATTTAGAATTTACATCGCTATTACAAGCGATATTTGTGAGGCATTGTCAATTCTAGGCTGGTGAGTATAGATTTAAATTTGGAAGTGTGATTTGATACAGGTATCACATGCATTAGGCCAGCAATCCCCAATCTATTTTAGCCACGTACCTCTATGTATTCAAGAACAGTTTTCACGTACCCCTTTATAAAATAAAAAAATCAGATTAGGTTTATTTTAGTTATTTTTAGTATTTCTGTTTAGCCCAGAGATGACACCGCAAGCGCCATACATATATTCGTAGACCCGTAGGGGTTCGGCAACCACAGATTGGGAAACAGCGTTTGGGTATGTTTTTTTGGTACGAAATCTTCTCTACAAGATTTATGTGGCCGAATAATCTTGTAAGCCATGGGTAATGGTAACCTCTCCAATTAAAAAAAAACAATAGATACAAAAACCATGACATTTCTTTATCAACAAAAAACGCTACTTAACC
This sequence comes from Delias oraia, assembly GCA_018230265.1. Lineage (NCBI taxonomy): Eukaryota > Metazoa > Arthropoda > Insecta > Lepidoptera > Pieridae > Delias > Delias oraia. The sequence goes on from DWCF01005327.1 coordinate 9,043, forward strand.
TAAGATTTATTCTATATAAATTTATCGCGTAATATCGCAAGTGAATCTTGAAAGTCAGAAAATCTCTTTTGTAAATTCAGTCTTGTCGTTCATCTGATAGGCTTATAACTTGGTTGATAAAGGTCCGTGGGTCACAAATTTAAGAAGGTTTGAGATCCGTATCTTATCTAATGCGATAAATTTCGAGAGAATTTGAAGCTATTCTTTCATTTAATTTAAAGCTTTATACAACGTATACTTTATATATAATATAACTTACTTAAACAAAACTTAAAAATCTAGACTCACAGGACCGCAAACATAAGCCTCTTGACTCGGTGTCTCTCGACAGTGGCCGGGCGAGTGCCTTTAAAATTTCTAATTAGTGAGAGAGCCATGCTGAAGCATATACAGACGGTAATACCACGGGCTCATGGAATACTAGCCAATTCTAATCATTTTTAAATATATTGTAATAAATGACTTTCCTTGTTATCTTGCTTGCGGTTAAAATATTTTTTTTCCCCCATAATTTTAGCGAATTAAGTTAATGACAGCAAACTTAATTAAATATTATATTTGTTAATTATTTATAAAAAGATCATTTTAAATATTCTGCAAAAATATGAGTCTTTGAATTTTGAAATCCTCGCGGCTAAAGTCTTTTAAGTAGGCTAAAAATTCAGATCGGGGATCAAATCCGTAAGACAATATGTAAGAGGTAACGTTTAAAATTTTAATAATAATTAAAAAAGATTTAAAGAAAGGTTCATTAAAAATCATTGATAAGCATGATTTTTCTTACATAAGAACGATTAATAGTTAAATATATAATACTTAACCTATAGTCTGTTCGCATTAAAAAAATAGTGAGAAAGAACTTAAAATTCTAATTGCAAGCACTTTATTTGACGAATTTAATTTTAACACCAATGACGGGATTTGATTGAATTTTTTTTACGGGAAAGCGGACAACGGCGGGTCACATATATGGTAAAAGATATGGACAACCGCGCCACAGTCTGCTCATTGATTATATTGCCGGCTTTTTACGCTTTAAGCGGTATTATTAAGAGTATCCGATATCCTCACTCTCATAGCAAAACACAGTAGAAGTACCGTTTCACGCTGAGTATTTTGAGCACGTGGTATCACTTCAGACACGCTGGCCCAATCAACATATGCTTCATGGCTCTCACACGGGTAAATGACTACTTTCTTAACCCGAACGGACAGCATATAAAATGTTCCGTAACGAATAGTAGTCGCTAAGAAGGCTTTTTTGCAATTTACTACTAGCTATCTAGTACAAAAAGTAGCCACTACCTGTAACGAGAGCGTGTTATGTCGCAGTGAATAATTTATACTTTAATGCATTGCTTTGTGGTGGAAAATATTGGGGATTTAAACAGAAACGTTACAGCCAAGCGAACTTAAACAAGAATAAACCGCCATTAACGGAACATAGAGACTGTTTTTTATTCAAAATTATATTTTTTTTGTTTTTTATTGTAATTATAACGGTCAATGAAGTATGCGTATTTTTGTATGAAGAGCCTCAAGAGTCTCACAGCTAGGTTTAGACCATGAAGCACGGGTCTAATACTGGTCAGGATAAATATAATTTAATTTATAATTTATTCGGCCTCTGGAAGGGCTTGACAGCCGGCCGACTGTGTTAATGCTGTCGCTTTTGTGGGTGAGCCATGTTGAAGTATATGTGGACGCACTAAGTAGGCTTGTTCGTCCGAAGTGGTAGCATGGAGTCACCGAATACTCAGCGTGAAATGGTACTTTTACCATTTTGTTGAGTGAGTTAGGATATCGGAGGTCGTTGAAATTATGCCTCTTAAATAGCGTAAAAAGTCGGCAACTAAAGCGCGGACCGCGACATCTGGTGTTCTATAGTAAGGTATATAGGAGACCCACCTGCTTCTTTGTTCGCTATACCATAAAAAATGAGCAGAAGGCTCATCTAGGAAAAGTAATCAATTGTCCTCAATACTTATAAAAATTACAATTATAAAACTGGCTTCATTACAGTAAAAATGATCTATAGTTGCACAAATACGTTAAATTCTTAGAATATTTAAAGGTTATTTTTTCCTATACCTTTTGTACCTATAGACAATTCTCAATAAAAACTTATTTGATATTGGTTTATTAATATAACATCATGTTTGCATATGGGTATATATTATATGTGACATAAAACCTTTACAGTTCACACGGTTCAGTTTTTTACAGTTCGCCTCACCACTATTGGCTAAGCCAAGCTCTTACCCTTACCCAAGCTCTTACTCTTACCACTGCACTATGTAAGTGAAACTTATGGTATTTTAAATCTTAGCAACAAAAACAAAAATCGTTTCTTTATCAATTTATCAGATACAGTGAAATGTCTGACCATTTGTTGCTAATTAAATACGTCACCATATGAATGTCCGTTAGCAATATTGTTTTGAATTTAGTCAGACATTTTATTTTTTTATACGTTATTATAGAAGAAAATTATTAAGATTTCGCGTCAATATTAAGGCTTTTTGTCAAAATTAGGAGGCAAACGTGTATGAGGCTCATCTAGAGTAAAGTATCCACCGTCCACGGACACATGAACACCGGTTTCGGGTGCGTTGCCAGTCTTTTAGCAATTAGTACGATAAATTAAATTAGCTTGTTTTTTAAGGCCGAATTCAACGGAAATAATTTAGCTTGGAAGCTTCAAAACCAAGAGTCGCATATATTAAATTTCGCGTCTGATATTCGATGTGATGTCAAGCAAAAGCGTTGCAGTTTAATGGCTAAAATCTTGATTATCTGGTATAACCAGATCGACATTGCACTAAAATAGCTTAAGGATAACAGGAGGTCCTTGAACTTACCAAGGTTATTGAAGGTTGTACAGAAATTAATAAAATCTTATAGATTAATTTACTTTAATATCATATTGATACGAATATCTTATTTTTTATTCAGACATATAACGAAATAACAACTGGCACTTTGGTTAATAAAAATCTTAGGTAATTTTTGTTTTAAATGTATAACTCAAGAACGCGCTCACCTATCAAACCCAAATGTTAAGGCGTATTTTGTATGGAGTATTTAGTAGATAATTTACGTGAAGTTCGGTCGAGCGGTTCTTCATGTAACACATTTTTTGCAATAAATGAATTCATTAAATAGCGGATCGTTTTGTTAATGGGGATTTTTCTGTCAAAGAAAAGTTTATGCATAGCGAAGCAAGTTCCGGTAACTAGTTAAGAACCATTATATAAAACCAGTCAATTTTTAACATTTCTTTAAAAAAAAAAATTATTTTCTCGTCTTTGTGTGTGTGTGTGGAGGGGGAAAGTAAAAATTCCACCATTCACCAATTCATCCACCAATTTTAACTAATCTTTGTAATTTTGAATACCTTTATATACCTACTACTGTTTCAAATTCAACCATGGGAGAGCCATGCTGTAGTATATGCTGATGCACTAATTGGATTGGCTCGGAGTGACACGGACTTACAGAAAACTCAGCATAAATCGGTAGTTGTACTTGAAAGGTGCTTCTACTGTTTCGCTGAGCGAGTCGAGTATCGAAGGCTCTTGAAATTTTATCGCTTAAGAGGCGTAAAAATCCGGTTACACAACCAAAGCGCGGACTGTGGCACAGTTGTCCAAGGGCGGCGGTGATCTCTTACCTTATAGGTGAACAGCCTGCTTCAGACCATAGAAATACACGAATAAATATGGTTTATTATCGAAGGATTAAATGTTGAACGATTACCATATCGTCTTGGAAAATCCGCCATATTTCGATGAACTTATCATAATACCACCCACATGTTTATTAAAGTAAAAACCAATGACGTCATCACTCAACAGGATCCTACTTATTCTTCACAGAAATCTAAAAGGAGCTAAATTGACGTTTTTTGATTTATTTTTTCATGATAGCTTTCTGTTAATTCAAACTCTAAATGTATTTATTCAATAAGGGGCAAGTTTGCACGTCAATTTACAATAGTAAAGCTGCTATGGGTTCGGAAGATATAACTCTAGGAGAAGAACCAATATTATACCATAAATTATAATAATGCTTATAAAAATACATGTTGATGGTATAAATGTGAAAATTTTGAATGTATTTTTCAATGCTGAATCATAAAAAACCAATTTTCTAAAAATGGGTTTAGACTATCCTTAAAATGGCTTGTATTATGTTTATAAAATTTAATAACAATTTTTCGAGTCGTTTCAGAGGAGTTTTAAATGTGCTTCGCTGAGGAGACCTTTGAAATTATACCAATAAAGCGGCGTAAGAAACCGCCAACACAACCGAAGCGCGAATGGTGGCGCGGTTATCCATGGGCGGCGAATATCTCTAAACATAGAAGAGACCTGCTCTATCACCCGATATTCTATAATAAAACCGCGACACGATTATTTTATTCTATAAAAAAGTGTTTTAGAAGCGCCCTTCGTGACGCACAATTTCGATTCCAATGACAACCGCGCCGACACCGAAATATAATCATTATTTTTATAAACCTATATAAAATTAACTTGAAACAATGTAAGATAGTCTATCTCTCTCTTGCGTATGTGTATTTATTTATGAAAACGAGACTGAACAGAGAAAGATTTGGTTTTAGGAAGCTTATGCATTTTAAGGCTATAACTTCTGTGACGGTACTTTATTGTTGGTTTAACCCAACTATATCTAAGTAATTGCAATATAAAAAAATATTATTTCCTTGTAGTATCAACGTAATTTTATGAAACCAAAAGGTTATTTCAATGTACATCTTTTTATATATAATTCTTCTGTACGTGTTTCGACAGCCAGCTAAATGGCTGATACGATTTTATTGAATTTTTGTGCATAAGAAGGACATTTTATTTTTATTTTTTATTTTATAGCAGACAACGGACAAGGTGGGTCTTTTATATAGTGAGAGAAAACCGCCGCTCATGGACAACTGCGCCAAATTCTGCGCATTTGTTGTAATGCCGGCTTTTTACGTCCCTTAAGCGGCATTTTAAAGGGCCTCCGATATCCTTACTCAGCGAAACATAGAATTACCGTTACAAGCAAAACGACCATTACACGCTGATCAAAAATGGAGGGTAGGTATGTTATTAATTGCTTTTTCGGTAACATCTGCTGTGACTAATATTATATATTCACTATATACACCTTATATATTCCAAAACAACATTGTCAAATTATGTATTCTAACAATATATAAATAATAATAAAAAATGTTATATCCATTTTGTATAAAAGAGGCTAGTAATTAACTAATCTAATGAAATTAATTAATAATAACGTAATTAAAATTGTAGACAATTAATTTGTTATTTGAATATGATATCATCATCATCAGCCCATCTAAATCCACTGCTGGACATAGGCCTCCCCCAAAGACGCCCACCCGCTGCGATCTT
>DWCF01005328.1:0-14462 GCA_018230265.1 Delias oraia
CCAATACTGCTCGCGAAGTGCACTCCGGTGACCTTCCGGCTGGCCGCCCAGGCGGCCAACGTCGCCGCGACGGCTGAAGCCGAGGTTCGTGTCTCGCAGGAGGTGCCCTTGGGCCCATCGCGGTTATCAACCAATCTCTCGTCGAGCCTACGGCTCGCCCCAAAAGTCCGTGCTAAGCTGTAGAGGCCTTATGCCGACAGCGGTTAGTCATTAAAAAAAAAATAGTCACAGAGACCACAAAATAAGAATTTATTTTTCGAATTATTAAGAAACAACATTATTAACATTATTAAGAAATTTCAATTATGATTATTGAAATGTGCTTAATATAAAGGAAAATTGAATAACACAAAAGAATAATCTTACGACATCTTTATTTTCTTAAAATGCTTATCAGCGTCTATTATGTGTTGTGTAACTTGAAACTTTTACATAAATACAAGTAATAATAAGTAATACTTTTCACAAATAAATTACAATGTTTAGATTTTTTATATGCATTATATGCAATTTTACATTTAATATGATGACAGATTTATTGTAATGCATTTACATATATTTATATCACAAAACTTAGCATAATAATTCATATATCCTTTCATCTAACATTAATAGGATATTTAAATATGAAATTAATGTGGAATTTGTGCTACTACATACCAAAAAACATCTACTGGAAGGTGATCACAGATAAATAACAAAATAAAATAAGTAATAAAACAGAAGACTGAGGTAATAAAACAGAACCATAGATTAAATTAGGCTTTAAACAAAACGATAGTTGTGTACAGCAAACGATTGAAAGTGAAATGCTTATTGTCATATTTTATATCAAGATAATAAGTCTACAAAAGGTCCTATATTCGTTAAAAATATTTGTTTAGAACATATCAATCCTATACAAATGTCCTAGCTAATTTGACGAAGCAAACTGGAAGGAAAGCGCAAAACCCAATAGGAAATAGCAAAAACGGCTATTTCATGCACCGATCAGCTGTTATACGTTTTCTTTAATTATATTCTCAACTGCCTTTGCAGACTTTTAAAACTCTATTTTTTTATTTTTACATCATTGACACCAGTACAACATTAAATGAATTTTAAATTCTAACAAAATTTATTAATTTACAGTTGATGTGATAAATATTCTATCATTCCCAATTATGTATGATTTACACTTTCTCATTAGGATTTTTTAAATGATCAAATGCGCAAAAAGCATTTTAACATTGCAATTTTTATTACCTATAACCTCAAAACTCACTTGACATACATAGACAGCTTTACACATATGTATTCCCAAAACAGAACAATAAATCGAACAATTATCCTACAAGTGTACATAAGTACAATTATTTACATATTATTTTAATATCGCTGTTTTACAGGTTTGGGTAAGTTATGAATCATCGTAAAATCTACTGCGGAGGATAAAAAAATTTAAATTTTCGTCCTTGTGGCCAAAGATTAATTACACAACGGTCTCTATGGAGTATCAAAAACAATTTCCAGGACATTGTATATGTAAAAGAAATAATGTGCGAGGTCATAGACATTTTTTCATGTAGCTATACATCTGTCAGTGTCTTTATCTATGGGTTGTTAGACGTGTTTACTGTTAAAAACGCCACCTAATCCTTCGTTATTTGCAAAATACTCCATTAAACTCAACTAAACTATACCCATCTCGCTCACTTGCTATATGTACGAGAGAGACCTCGACACAGCGACATAAAACCGACGAACTTTAATGGCGCTCCGGTCGTTTCCCTTCTTCGGCTTTGACCTCGCCTTTCGGCATCGCCGCTCCCAACTGTGAAGCCTGCTTCTTCATAACCCGCCGCCGTTGAGCCTCACGTATTAGGTCGAATAAATTCTGTAAATTTCAAAAAAATACAACAATAAAATGAAAAATATTTACTTAAGGCTACATGGAAATTTTGGTACGTCTTAAAAAACTAAGGCTCCAGAACACGCCCAGTTATGACAAGAACAATACTCTTGTAAGATCATATATGTTTACATATACATTAGAAACAGAAGTTATTAATATCCAAATCCCAAGCGAGTTCTGCTTAAGAATGTTAATGCTTTGTAGTACAGACCTATTATCTTTTTCTTAAAGTTCATGTACTTTCCTTGGTAATTTATTCAAGTAACACACATGGCATCTAACAAACTCATGTTAGACTGAGGTTTTTACTACCATGCCAACGTCGAGTGCATCTAGTGAGGTTTTATATGTGAAATTTGTGGAGTTTTAAGCATAAACTGTTCAGATATGTGTTTAAAAATACTAACCCTGCCTTCCGTTTCCGTACTCTTGTCCTGTTCTTTAGCGGCACTGGCTGCTTTGTCCAACGCACGTTGAATCTTACTCTCCACTTCCAGGATCTCCTCTTTGTCCAACAATTCTATCAGCTCGGCCATTTGCTTCTCAGACAGGTTAACATTCTCGTTGCCTATTATCTCTAACATCTGTAATATATGATAGAGACAATCAATGCTGAGACTAGATATCTATGCAAACCACTGTAGTAGTTTATTTTTTTATTCTATAGCAGACAAAGGAGCAGGATGATAAGAGAACACCGCCGCCCATCAAAAACCGCGCCAAATTCCGCGCATTGGTTGTGTCGTCGGCTTTTTACGCCGCTTAAGCGTCATTTTTAACGGCCTCCGATATCCTCACTCACTCTGCGAAACACAGTACAAATATCATTTCACGCTGAGTATTCTGTGAGCTGGTTGTGTCACTACAGGCGATCAGGCCCAATTTGTGCGTCAGCATATTCTTCACAATGGCTCTACCACGGGCTTCACACATCTTCATATTGCTTATTAATGATTTTATTTTAATATTTATATTAGTCACACCGGCGGTGAATCTTTCTATTGTGAAATTTAAATAATATATAAAGAATAATGTTATAGATAAAGCATATTATACAATAGATAACTAAAAGACAATGATGCATGACCATGTGTCGCTCTGATGTACCATAAGTAAAGACGTACCATACGTACCAGACGTACCATAATGTAAGTCGTAACATACAGCGTTGTTTGTAAAACGACGCGGGTTTTGTCTTTCGAATATATATTGATTGATATTATTATTTAATTTATAACAGAATACTCAGCGTGAAACGGTACTTGTACTGTGTTTCGCTGACGATATCAGAGGCCCTAACTGTGTCGCGGTTGTTCATGGGCGGCGGTGTTCTCTTAACATACAGGAGACCCACCTGCTCCGTTGTCCGCTATACTATAAAAAAAAGAAAATCGTATTTATAACTCAAGAACGACTAAACTGAAAATTGGTGGAAGACAGCTTAGAACAAGGAAGTGGAATCCCATTACAAAAAGTGGAGGATTATGTTTTTACTACAATATTTCGGATGTAGTGAGCCCATGGATTTCTCAGGTTTCATGAAGAGATGAAGGGTGACCCCTGAGACTTACCATAAGTAGCAGACAACTTATAACCTACTTAATAAACATCACGTGTATAATACGACCTTGGGAATCGATAACGAAGCGTGTGTTTACGGATATGACCTTAAGACACGCCGAGATAAGAATTCACTTAGGCCAGTTAGCCAAATGTAACTATTATTACACATATTATGATATTGTATCAATTCAATCGACGCGCTACGTCCTACGTATTAAGTTTCAATTTGACAGCAAAATCGCCATTTAAAAAATAACCCACCATATATTGAATTTAATTGTTACAAAAAAATGTGATAAATAAAAAACCCCTCGACACGATTTGGTTTGTATAGGTGAGCCCGTTGTTGACTTATAGATTTACAACAAAAAGTGGCTAATATTTTTATATATATATATATATATATATAGATATTCACCAATTATTTAATACAATATAATTATAAAACAATATTAAAAGCCCTTAAAGGCTCCTAAAGCTAATTGCATGATAATACAGTGTTACAAAAGTCGAACCCAGTAACGTACAGACGGCAGACGTCTGCTGGTTCCACTAGTAAATATATAATATATGTATAAGTTGTTAAATGAAAACTGAAATTACAATAAAAAAAATATTTTGGTGTCATTTTTGCTATGATAACTTATATAGACTACTTTTTATGCGAATACAAAAATGTCGTTTGACGTTTTTCGGATTTGGTCAAAGGATTACTGAAGGACATATTAGACCGGGGAGGGCAACAGCAGTCGTGACCTTTAGTCATTACATACAGACATAAGGTTATGAGTAAATAATAATTAATTTTCTAAACATTTTTTTACAATATACTTTTAGTTCACCCCAAAAATACATACTTTGTCAAAGGTTTCTACATGTTTGAGAAATTTGTTGGTGTCTTAATTATTTGAGTAGAAATTGTAGCTTTTTGTGAGGAAACAAATTAAATTAAATCAATAAGTACCTTCAAAACATCATCAATTTTCAGCTGCCCGTCAAAGTCGTCATCCAATCTACCGAGGACATCTTGTATCAGTTTCAGTTTCGCCTCGTCCGGTACTTTTTGTAGGCTCTTTATGGAATGCATAAGTTCATCGATCTGAATCAATTGCTCTTTCGCCTTCTGCGGCTCCGACTTTGTCTGCTCCAATGTGCTCTTCAAGGCTTTCTCCTTACTTTCGAGTTCCACTAACGCCGAATCCAATTTGCTTATCATATTGTTGACGGCACGGTATAGTCTGAAATACGGTTTATATGATAATTTATTTCCTATCTTATATTGATGGCCTTGTAGCTAAGTGGTATTCCAGAGATATGCTGAAGCATATGCTGACGATCTAATTGGACCGGCTCCTCCGAAGTGATACCACGCGCTCAAAGAATACTCAGAGTGAAACGGCATTTGTACTGTGTATTGCATTGAGTGAGGATATCGGAGGCCCTTAAAAAGGTGCCGCTTAAGCGGCGTAAAAATACGGCAGAACAACCAATACGCGGACTGTGGCGCGGTTGTTCGCGGGCGGCGGTGTTCTCTTGCTAAATAGGAGACCCGCCTGCTACGTTGACTGCTATACCATAAAAAAATAAAACTTAGTGGTAAATATTAACGTCAAGATGGTAAATAATAGGAGCGTGGTAATTAAGTTATTACCACGAAGCGAGAGGTAACTGATTCGATTGATTTGAATGAAAATTATAATTTATTCGGTTTTGGAAAGATTTGACAGCGGCCGGGCGAGTGTAAGAAGACTGTCTTGAGCCGGCTCGTCGTGATGCCACGAGGCTTACAGAATACCAGCGTTAAACACTTGAGTCAGAAACACTTTTCTGAGTAAGCGAGGATATCGGAGGCCCGAGAAATTATACTGCTCAAGCGGCATAAGAAGTAGGAAACACAACCAAAGCGCTGATTGAGACGTCAATGGGCGGAGACTCTTACCATAAAATCGTAAATGCATATGTTTTGTTGATAAATTAAAATTTGTCTCAGATGAGAGATGAGAACCAAAATAATTACTAAACTGTTGTTTCACTGCATACGTTGCTTTAAAAGTACATGCCACGAAAGATTCCTAAAAGTACTGCTCCGATGCCTACATTGCATCATCCTATGATGTAATAGCATCGTATATTTCCACAAGCAGATTTTTTTAGAACACGTATAGCCAGACAATGATAATCAAGAGACTACAATTAACGCAGCAATCGCGCTTTGTTTGTGTTGTCGGCTTTTTACGCTGTTACAGCTTGATGGGTCTCCAGGAACCTCACTTATTCATTGAAACATAAATCTGCGTATTGGTTGTGTTGTCAGCTTTTACACCGCTTGAGTGTTAATTTCAAGATATTCTCACTCACTCAGAACACGTCTTGTTTCACGCTGGTATTGTGCCAGTGTTATCACTTCAGGCGAGCCGGTCCCAAATGGCTCTCACTCGAGTAAAACAGTGCTATGTCTTCGGTTTTTGGGGAAATTTGATACTTCTCCAAACCGAATACATATTATACAAATGAAACTAAAAAAATTAACAGAGCGAATTAAGAATTAAAAAAAATATATCGTAAGTACATGTCGATGACCTTGGCAAAATATTAACCTTTGTACTAGAGTATATTGACTCTAACGACATTAGTCATAACTCAACTATATTAAACAATATTTTTGTCTTTATGTAAAACTAGCTGACATGGCAAACGTTGTTTTACAGTAAGTTACGAAAGTTAGATATATTCTGTCACTGACTTTTTATAGGCATTATAAAGTTCTACAGTTTTTCTCTAAAACTAAAGGCCGGCAACGAACCCGCGGCTACAAGGGCTGGGGGTGTCCACAGGCAGAGGACCGCTTGCTCTCGGTGAGCCTTCTGCTTGTTTGCCACCAGTGTTGTTTACGGGTTGAAATAAAATTATATCTCCCTGTTTTATAATATTAATATAATCAAGACGATAATATAATGATAATAATATTATATATATGTGCTTCTAATAATAAATTCATTATTACTATACTTTTGACCGCTAGAGTTTAACAAGGTCGAGAATTTCAACATCCTGAAATCTCATTTAAGATTTAAAAAAATCTCTACACAGCGAGACTCTTTAGCCACCCGAGAGTATAATAACATGTATAATAATAACTCAGATGGTAGGGTTCTGTGTAGAGACCGCGATAACAACGGCCTCCGCTGGATACGGAGGCGAGGATCTCGCTACGTCGCTAGATTCACTCCGGCGGCCCAAGCCGAGGTTCGTGTCTCGCAGGAGACGCCCTTGCGCTAGTCGCGGCAAAAAATCAAATTCACAGAGAGCCTGTGGCTCGCCCCAAAAGACCGCGTGAAAAAAAAGCGAGATCCTTTCGTTTTATACTTAATTCAACCAAGCTGATCCACGGACGACGAAGAAGAAAATACGCTTCGAATTGATAACCTCCAATGTTTTTGAATCAGTATAGTTCCATTGGAATATATTTTTTATTACCTACGATACCAAGAAAAATTTAATTTACATATAGTTTTTCTTTATAATATGTAATCGTATTTCTGCTTCAAGGAAGGTCCCTAATACGGAATTAAGTTTCTTTTGTCATCTTTATCAAAATTTATCATTTGATTTTAACATTAGACATCTTATCAATATATATAAAATTGATTTTACAGAATCAACCTTGACTCGGTTTATAATGATTTATGAATAATACAAATCTATAATTTAGCATCATAGCACGCAATTACGTAGGTAATTTCAAATGAAGAAATCTTTTAATAAAAACATTGCATTAAATTTAACCGTGCGACCTAGTAATTTACAGTGACGTCAGGTCGTCGATAGCCGGTCAGAATTTATACATTACAGATTATAGAGGCCCACTAAGTTCTACTGTTTAAGCAGCTTAATAATTAAAAAAAATTACATTTTTCCCAAATGGCTTTTTTATAATAAGTAATGGGCACGTGGTCAGAATAATATTATAAGCGGCAAAGTTTGTACATATTAATGGATGGATGAATGTTTCTTACTATTTCACGCAAAAACTACTAAACAGATTTTAATGAAAAATTAAATTAATTAGGGCATATTTTAGATTAACACAGGCTGGTATAAGATTATATTGTGTTAATTGACCGAAATATAGCTAAAAGTTTCACGTGAATCGTAAAATAATCCCATATTTGAATCATTTTGGCGTGCGTTGCGAATACTGTAAAGTTACACCAATACAATTGTGGAAATGTATCTCTTAGACGATTCTATAAATAATATAATCTAAATATATTTTTTTATGATATAACGGACAGCGGAGCAGGTGGGTCTCCTATATGGTAAGACTGCCGGCTTTTTACGCCGCTTAAGTGGCACTCTTAAGGGCCTACAGTATCCTCACTCACTCAGCGAAACACAGTGCAAGTATCGTTTCACATTGAGTATTCTCTGATTTCTATATTTTATATGTAAGCCATAATAAAAAATAAAATATACGATAAAATTTTGTAGATTTTATCGAGTATGGAAGTAGCCGGTATCCTGCGTAAACACATGCTATAACTTATAATAATATGTAAATTGGACGTAATATAATAAAAACATGTCACATAAGTCGAACCCACTGACCTCCTCGCTCCCTTAGTAAGTTTAATGTCTGCCTGCTTGCTTTTGACCATTTCATCCATTTCTTTAACGTCCTCGCTGTAATCCAACAGCTCTGTCTTCAGCTCTTGAATACTCTCCTTCTCCAAAAGTAACGATTTCTTTTGTTCAGCTGAAAATAGTTTTTAACACTTATATAGCAGACAACCGAGGGTAACTTTTTGATGGTATGAAATACCCGAGGAATAGCCCAATATTCGTGGGAGAGCAATGCTGAAGCATATGCTGACGCAAAAATTGGGCAGGCTCGTCCGAAGTGATACCACGGGCATACAGATTACTTAGCATGAAACGGTACTTGTACTGTGTTTCGATGAGTGAGTGAGGATATCGAAGGCCTTTAAGAGTGCCGCTTAAGCGGCGTAAAAAGGCGTCAAAACAACCAATGCACGGATGTTGTTCATGGTCGGCGGTGTTCTTTTACCATATAGAGACCCTCCTGCTCCGTTGTCTGCTATAGAATAATTTTAAAAAAATCACTGCCATTTATATACAACCACTTCAAAATTCCAATAATGGGATTCATTCTAATTCATCGTCATAAGCCCATCAAGTCTACTGCAGGACATAGGCCTCCCCCAAAGACCCCACCCACCTATTGAGATCTTGAGCGATCTGGGTCCAGCGGTTGCCCGCGACTTTCATGCGATCGTCTTTCTATCGTGCGGCGGGAAGTCCTACTCTGCGTTTTCCAGTATGCGGTCGCCACTCGAGAACCTTTCTTCCCCATTAGTTGTCATTTTGTTGAGCGATGTGGCCAGCCCATTGCAACTTCAACTTAATAATACGGCGGGCAATGACGATTACTTTAGTTCGACTGCGGATAACCATTTCTGATTTTATCTCACAGCGACTCCAAGCATTGCCCTCTCCATAGAGTGCTGAATGACTTTGTGCTTCTCCATCAGGCCCATATTGAGCGACCACGTTTTCTTATTATTGCTAAATATATATAATATACATATATACAGATATAAATCAGGTAAAAAAAATATCCACAGATTTCTGGTTCAAATATAAAAAACAATAAACTATTTCCTTAAGTAGGAATAGCTATGTTAACATTATCAGTAACATAGCAAGGCTATAGATAGATAGATTATCTTAAGATAGATTATCTACTTCCTTCAACTTTTGTTTTCATAAAAAAGTATGTCTCACATCTTCACAATGAAAGTAAAAAAGGTGTTAATGACCTCATTTCTTCGAAAATATGACATGAACGTAAACACTATTTTCGTGCACAATTCATAAACTCTTGCTCCCACCTTGACTGCTACTCAAAGTGGCATTATGCCAATGTCTGCTATGAACAACCCAAGAAATACATAGGATTCATATGAATAATAAACAAAATGATTTTTGCATTTGAAACAATTACATTAAAGATTTAAAATAAGAATTAGAAATTTATAAAAGTAAATGGGACAAATCTTTTTACAATTCAACATATAAAACAGTGCAACGATTTTGTTTATATTCATAAATAATTAAACAAGGTTATTTCATACCTTAATACAGGTATGCTTTCTACAAAAGTGTAAATATCAATAAGTATAGCTTACCTAGCTTTTCTAAAGCATCTTCAATAACCTCAATATCCTTAGTTGAGAGACCCTCATCTGTTTTTGGTTTTGGAACATCAACAGCGATGACCGGTGCTGGGTCTACCAACACTGAATCAACACCGTCAATGATGGGTGCCTTGTCTTTCAGTTCCTCTTTCTGCCGCTTTTTACTCTCGAGCAACTGTTTTTCCATCTCTGCTTCTAACAATTCCTTATTTTCCTCTTTAATCTTCAGCTCTTCGAGTCGAATGACCTCCATTTTAGTCTGAAATTCATGTTATCATTAACATTCAAATATATCTATATAACAATTATTAGGGTTTTTAACAGATTTCTTTATTATTTTTCTGAGGCAATAATTTCAAAATAATTAAATATTTTCATCAAATTCATCATTTTGTCAACCATTTAGTTTTTTAGTTAACATAATAATTAGATTTGCATATTAATAATTATGACCTAATTATTTTTATTATGGTGATGCTATTTCAAATAAAATCAATGTATTATAATAGCAAATATTACCTTGAAGTCAACTTTTCCTTCCTTCTCACCAATTGCAGCCTTAGTTTGCATAACCACATGCTCAGGAAGAGCTGAAATAGTAGCTTTCAATTTATATGTTGTGGGAACATGTTCTGGCACCATAAGAGCCCTAGAGAGCAGCAATAGAGATGGAGGAACTTTTTCATTTAAGGACAAATCCAGCCAATTCCGTAATTCTTTACGTAATCGTTCCTCAGATACACCATATGCACGCATTCCTCTTGCCCTGCAAGCTTGTTGTAACTCACTAAAGTTTAAACTGTCAACCCCTTCTTTTGCTATCATATTGTCATCAGCAGCTAAAGACCGTAATTTCATCCTGAGGTTAAATCGTAACATTGCACTAGTGCCAATTGTTGATACATTTAAAACTTTGCATAATGCAACAAGATGAGGCCTTTGTAAGGAATCAAGTGTGATTTCATCTTCAAACAGTTTAGAGAACTTCATAATCTCTTCACTTGTAGCGACATCACCAGATGTTCTGATTTTGGTGAAAAATGAAGAAAACTCTTTAGCTAATTCAGAATGCCTGTTTCCAGCTTGCGGTGCCATTTGATCTAACGTTTCTTGGAAAAATTTAGCCATCTCAAGTTTTACTTTCAAATGTTGCTTTAACTTTGCTTCCTTTTGACTAGTACTCTCAAATGTAGAAGGTAACATATTTGGAAATAATTTAATAAACAGTGGTAGTGCAAATTCTAAGAATGGTACTGCTATGAACACAATAAATGGAACCATTCTGAACAGATCACCAATCGTTGTAACTAACAATCTATGCTCTCTCCTTGTTAATGATTTCCCTCTTAGAATCTTGAAAAGCAGACTTGCTGAAATACGTACTTCTATAAACAATAACCTAAAACCATGATAGTAGTGTCTCAGTTCTGTCATAATTCTTTCTTTTAAGCTCTTTTTAGGCTCTTGTTTCTTTGGAAGTTTTTCTTTTTCTTCAATACCTTTTTTTATTGTAACTACTGTTGTTTCAACTTTTGATGATGGTTTTAATGGCTCCTTTTCGAAATAATACTTGCTTGTAGAAAGATGTCTTAAATAAAATGGTGACAATATTGCAGTGTTGAGTGGTTTTTGAGTTATATCATGCTGCAATCTTAAGGGCTGAGTGGTGTAATAACATAATGACCTTGAGAGCGTAATATATGGTATATTTTGATACTGCCTGGTCTCCCATAATAAAGCTGAAAAATAAATAAATAAGATTAATAATTCATAGAATTAAATAATAATTAAAAATAATTCATAACATTCATATTATTATTGAAATTTTAATCAAATCTTAATACATGATATAAAAATACGTTCTATTACTTTTGAAGATATATTGAAGAGTGCAAAAATATAATTAAGTCAATCAGTATAAGTGTTCTGTCTAAGAAATAAGTAAGAAATTGTAAATGCGTATTAATAATTTGCATTTATTCATCATTATTTAAAAAATGATAATATTTTCATAATTCAGGCCAAAAACATTGATGAAGTAATCGTGTAATCAATCATACAGTAAGGTTATACGAAATGAGATTTTAATTTAATTTAAAAGCATAAATAAAATACTTACATTGTTTTTTTATGCAACGACAATGATTCATTATCAATCTATTCATCTTGTTTTAAATGTTTGCTTATTTATTAATAAGAAAATTATGAAAACTAAAAACAAATTCAACCTTTGGGCACCATGACAATCTAGAAGATAAACAGTCTGTCAAATCATTTCCTTTAAATAATTGCAGCTCTGCTTATATACCATAGTCTGTGGTACGAAACGCTATACAGACTATACTAGTAGCGTAAGTTCGGATGCTATTGGTCAATACTAAAGATGTCAAAGCTCAAATTTTTAACATAATCAATATACATAACCTGAAAAAAATATTTATAGTAATTGAAAACGTTAAAACTATAATAAAATAAATGTTTCCTGTACTTAAAACTGCATATCCCATATATAATAATTTGTTAGGTACAATATTCAAACGTCGTGGTGAGTTATGAAATCAACATGCAAATATGCTTTTAAGGTTATGCGATAGCATTTAAAATCTTCACTACCTTGTACCCTATGAGTAGAGAAAATTATAAAATAATACTTAAACTTATACACATATTTTCACCGTTACTGAAAAGTTGATTTATTTGATTATAACGTTATTCCAGGACATAAAATTATGTCTGAAAAGCAATCCATAAGCCCTAAATTCGACAATGAAGCTAAAAGGATAGTATGGGTTGATTTGGAAATGACTGGTCTTGATATAGAGAGAGATCATATTATGGAAATTGCATGTTTAGTGAGTGATGCAGATCTTCATATTGTTGCTACTGGTCCAAACATAGTCATTCATCATTCTGATGAGATATTAAATTCAATGTATGAGTGGTGCAGAGCAACACATGGTGAGGTATGCCACATTATCAACATGCAATACAAATTGGTAAAAGACGTTTGTTTCTTTTATTATTTTATTTTGAAATTATTTCTGTAATTAAATTTGAGAAAATATTTAACTTATTATACTTACATTTATTAGGTTATTCAGGTTTATTTTTAACCTTCAGTGATCAGTATTTTTACTGGTGTCCCGAATTTCATGATACAATTTTTTTAAAACTAATCTGATTTTCTTATTTTCGCTAAATCTACTTTATTATTATAGAGTGGACTCACACAATTATGCAGAGAATCACAAGTGAATGTGAAAGAAGCTGAGGAAAAAGTATTATCATTCCTAAAGTCACATGTACCTGAAAATAAATGTCCTCTAGCAGGTAATAGTGTTTATATGGACAGACTATTCATACAAAAATATATGCCCAAATTAAATCAATACCTACACTATAGAATAATTGATGTCAGTTCCATAAAGGAAATAATAAAGCGTTGGTATCCAAAGGAGTATTCAAATATACCACAAAAGAAATATTCTCACCGAGGTTTGAGTGATATACAGGAGAGTTTAGAAGAACTTAAATATTATAAGAATAATGTATTTAAGCCATAATGATATGATGATGAAATGTTTTTTTTTAAATTATATTGATTTTTTAAGTTATAACAATGCTTGTATATTAAAAATTAGGACTACTGTAATAGGAGAATTATCTGAGAATGAAAACGTTGTTTACAATAGTTATTAATATAATATTTACATTGTATAAATTATGTTCAATGTTTTATTTTTAAAAAATAAACCAGTTGTAACCACATGTTACTTAAATGCCCAAGTAATATTATTGAAAACATTGTGTTTAGTGTCATCTATTAACAAATATTAAAATTGCTAAAGTAATAAATTGTATTAATACTACTTGTTCCTAGACAGCAGAAGTTGAAATTTAACATTACTGAAGCACATATATTTAGTGACATCTATTAATAAATAGAAAAAAAGTCAAAAGTAATACTACTACTTGCTACTAGATGGCAGTAGCTAAAATTATCAATGTATTCTCGTTTTTTATATAAAATATAGATAAATATTTAAAATCATACGAAAAGCACTATTAAGAATTTTATAAATTATTTGTAACTAAAAGATTTGAATAGGTATAATGTTAAAATGTGGAAAATGAAATAGTTTTTTTAGTACTTTGCTTCCCTTTTTTTATGACCGAGAACACTTTGAATTTCCAAATATATTACAAGATTAAAATTAGCCAAATCGTACAAGGCTTTCTTCAGTTTTATTCAAACGAATGAACCCAATTTTGTTATACATATTAATATAAAGAGCTAATATGTGAATAAATAATGCTCAATGATTATATTAATTCACTACAGTTACTTTTTCACATGCCTTGTTATATCCCAACATTGATGTTTGATAAAAGAAATACTGGTATAAAATAAAACAAGATATGGAAACATCAAATTATATTTTTTCATAAAATATACACTAACCATTAACTTATATATCCTATAGATATTATAAATCAAGTAAATAACTGATACTTATTCTATTGTAAAATTATAAACTTATCCTCTTTCTCAATAAATAATCCATAATCATTGGTTTTAATTAACAAACCGGTGTAGTATTACATGACGAACACATATTTATTACAACAGGAATAGTCAATTTAAGCAAAAATTGCGCTTTTGCAGGTTATATTATAGTGACGATAATACAGTGAAATTATTCCTGCTTCTTACTTATTTGTGCTTAATAAATACGAAAGTTTGTTCCGATGGATGTGTTTTATTCCTTCACGTGAAAATACAGAAC
>DWCF01005329.1:0-14459 GCA_018230265.1 Delias oraia
GTTTGGGAACATGGTGCCACTTCCTATTAGTGCAGGTACACCAATGGGGCAAAATGCCAGCGTCTTCACAGCTACGGTTTAATGGTATCTGAAAAATACCTGTCAATATTTAGGGTGATACTATGTAACTCACACGCAGTTTCTAGATAAACGAGTCGTATCGCTTAACGTCATCATATATAGATTGTTGATAAGTGCTGATTTTCTATTTAGCACCCTGGGTGAAATTTATTGAAAACATATATGAAAAAAAGCTAGGCTACATTTCGGCAATGATTGATGTAGTTGGTATCTAATAGATAGGTTTAAATAAATTTAAAGTTCGTAAACTCTCAAAAAACCAAAAATAATTGAAATAACTCTTAATCTCTGCTCTGTGTGAGCAGTGTCATTAATAAAATCAGCATTCCTCCTTTAACAAAAACTTTTATGTTTCGCTGAGTGAGCACATTGGAGGCCCTTAAAAATGCCGCTTAAGTGGCGTACAAAGCCGGCAACACAATCTATGCGAGAACTGTGGCGCGATTGTCCATGGGCGACGCTGTTCTCTTACCATATAGGAGTCCCACCTGCTCCGTTATCTGCTATACAATAAAAAAAATCACAATTAAAACAAATAAACCTATATCATTCTGAAGTTTACATTCATTTTATTATAACGTTTCTTATATAATGTTTCTTAGAATCTACGAATTAAATGGTAAATCGTACGTTGTTCATACGTATTAAGACAAAAAATTACCGGTTTTAGCAAACTCAATCCCCTCATAATATTAGTGTTAGGAATAGTATAGTTGCTTGCGAGTTCTTTTAGTCCTATGGCGTCCAAAATCGTTGTATGTATATCAAAAGGCGTGGTTAGGACTTTCGCGTTAGACCGTAGCGCCCAAATTGCATCCGGACGATCTTTTTTAAGCTTTCCCGGCAAAGTTATTGACATGAATGGAAGTCGTTCCTCCATTTTGCCCTGATATGTGTTTCGCATTGGTGAGAATCTAAAAATTTGTATTTAAGAATTGTTATCTATCGATTTGTTACTTTCATTAAAATTGCTTTGAATATTACTGTAGGCAAAATACTTTAACTTTTTGATACGCAAATAGCCAAAGGATGATTTAAAGATATGAACAGCTTTCTCAGGCCTAAACTCTTAATAGATAAATTAAATATCTAATCAATAAATTACCTGGGACCATGATCTCCCATGAGTATAAATAAAGTATTTTCCAAAATGTTTGATTTCTTCAAATTCCTTAACAAATCGACTAAATCATCGTCAACCGTCGATATGAGATTAAATTCATCATGAGACACATCAGCTATGAATGTGAAACAGAATTTCTTTGATTTTATATTCATGAACTGAAAAAAATAAATATAGATACCATTAAAAATTATAAGAACAATGAATGTGTACTTATTTAATAATATTGCAACGTATTTAAGGAAAACAGCTGCTTCATGAAGATTTGAAAGGATTTATTTATGGTATAGCGGATAAAGGAGGCAGCATCGGTTGTGTTACCGTCTTTTTACGCCAATTTTAAAGGTCTCCGATATCCTCACTCAGCAAAACAGTAGAAGCACCGTTTCAAGTACAACTACCATTTCACACTGAGTATTCTGTCAGCCCGTGGTGTCATTTCGGTCGAGCCGGCCCAATGAGTTAGTTCTCACACGAATGCGACAGAATTAAGACACCGGGCCACTGTCGAGGCCTTTCAAAGACCGAATAAATTAGAATTTATAATTGTCCGGACCAGGAATCGAACCCGATACCTCTCGCTCCATGGTAGACTTATTAAACCATTTAGCCAAAAAGCTCGCAAGTGTCAAGATTACCGACCGAGGCTTTCTTATGGAAAAATTAACAATCACAATAATCTATTGCGTTTTGGCAAAAATATTCAGACCTGCATCGTCAAATCCATGAGAACCTTGAATTGCGCCTTGTCGCCAATACAGTAGCGGCCTTTTGTCCCGCGCCACCATTTTACGCCAGATTTTGTCTCCTCCATTAAAAATGAACGCAAATAATGGTCGGCGGGCGATTTTTTAAATCCGTTGTATCGGTATTGGAATGAACCGATCCATGGCATGTCTTCATAGTATGCAGTTTCGTAACTAAGCAATTTTATAATCATATTAAACCTTCTTATATCTATTATGGAAAGGGCTATGCTCGGAGTTTCTCTACGTGATCGAATCAAAAATGAGTAGATTCGTAGATTAACTAAAGTCACCGACATAGCCAGCCGAATAAGCAAGCTAAAGTTTCAATGGGCAGGCCACATTGCACGTAGATCAGATGACCGATGGGGCCGAAAACTCTTAGAATTGAGTCCATGGACCAGCAAGCGTAGCGTAGGATGTCCACCCACAAGGTGGACAGACGACCTTATAAAGGTGGGCTGAAGACGCTGGATGCAGGTCAAACAGGTATGGAGGTCCGAAGGGACGGCCTATGTCCAGCAGTGGACGTCCTACGGCTGATATGATGATATAAATAAATGTAATAACCTTTTGTTATATTACTGGAAGTAACAAAAAGAATTTTCGTATTATTTTAAACAGGTCATGTAGCACTACAAATAAATTTATATCGAATTTACAAAGCCTACAAAAGCGTTGAGTATCATTCGATAAAGTTACCCATTCTCTTTAACAGTATGAAATATAAACAAATCAGGATCCAAATATATATCCTTAGAGTATCTCTTCCTCGCGCTAGGATGTTGCCATTCGTGTTTTCCCGATAAAATGGGAAAAAGTGCATCTGGTGTTCCATCGCCAACAATGTTGTATCTAAAAAAATTACGTTCTTTCCAAATTAAGACTAAATTATCCTCTACCTAGCCCATATAAATTATATTTTTATTTTGGTGTAATTTATATAAATTTAAAAAAAAATCTTTGTTTGACTCACTATAGTCATGTTTTACTCGCCTTACCCGTTCAATATAACAGCGCCAATTTCTTCCAGCAAGACTCTGTAGCTCTGAGGCAGTTTTCGCACAAAGCCATTATACGAAGTGGAATCAAAGCCTAATATAAGGACATTGAGGCTATCTCCTATGGACGTGTTTGAAGATTGTATTAATGGTCGAATACCTGCTTTATAGCCTTGCCATCTACGCGATAGCAGATTGAAACTGTAATTTTCAACATAACAATATATTTAAACCTAATCACAACTGTCTTACGTTATTTAAATTAAAAAAGAAATTGTTACATATGTCTATACTCTATACCAAGTTAGACACGCGTCTAAGAAATAAATTGGTCTATATTTTGACTTGAACGAATATCTCTGATGAGATTGACTGGGTTCTATGATCATCTATAGTGACATAGACCGTTGAATATGGTGATTTAATTAAAATTAAGTTTTCCAGACATTTATTACTGTTTTCCATAAATATGTGATACTAATATTTATTGAAATATTTCAAAAATAAACTACTAAAATATATTTTCTTTGAATAATAATATTTTGTTCAACGTATAATTATACAAAATAGATTTGATAAAGACAATAGTTTACATAGTATGGACTGACCCTTTTTTATCATAACCAAAACAAGAGACCTTGAAATAGTCGCTTTGGTTTAATACGTATTTTTCGTCGTTGAATAATTTCACGCCATCTGCGATTTTATAATTATGATCA
Source organism: Delias oraia (assembly GCA_018230265.1). Lineage (NCBI taxonomy): Eukaryota > Metazoa > Arthropoda > Insecta > Lepidoptera > Pieridae > Delias > Delias oraia. Next base: position 3,671 of record DWCF01005329.1, read on the forward strand.
TCAATATATATTATGTCTTTGTATGTACATGATATATCTTTCATTTTATCGAGTATATTTTGAACGACATAGCACACTGAAACCTGTAAATAAAATTACAATAAACTACAATTACCTTGGAACGCGATGGAAAGACGACCTCCTAAAGGTCGCAGGCAACCGCTGGATTCAGATCGCTCAAGATCGCAATAGGTAGGCGTTTTTGGGGAAGGCCTATGTCCAGCAGTGGACTTAATAGGCTGATGATGATGACAATTAGCATTTAAATGAACTACATTCATCAATTATCCAGTACAGACTTCTATTGATTAAAATTAACCTCTTTCTAAAATTAAAATACTAACATTACATTCAACCCAATCTTTACCCTTACAAACGATTTTTGGGTAATCCCGGTTATACTTCATGGCAACTTCAGAAAACGGATCAATCTTTGGAAATGTACAGCCAATATCAGATGATGACTCTTCGTAAACACTCATATGAAGCCTGTTAATAATTGTTAACTGAATTGGTTACAGATATATTATTGAGAAAAAATAGGTACAATAGCTCAAATGATTTATTTGTAATTTTCTTTATCAAATGTAATTTAATCAATAAAAATGTGAATAGAATCTTAGCTACTTATGCTAGTCTTTCTTTTTTACCAAATTTTGCAAAAGTAAAAATACCTGTTTATATGTTTATATTAAGTAAAAATTAAAAGTTTCTTTCACTTATTTAGAAATAAAAAAGAATTTTCCGCCCGAACAGGGACTTGAACCCTGGACCCTTGGATTAAAAGTCCAATGCTCTACCGACTGAGCTATCCGGGCCTTGAAATAACTTACGAAATAGTAAATTAAAATACACAATATCTATAAACAAGTTAAAAATATTCTAAATTCACGTAAAATGTGTAAACACGTAAAATGAATTGTTTTATACAAAGGTTTATTAGATGGAGAGCCTTAAATATAGTAGTAGTGGTGGAATTTTTTCAATAAAAATATTATGTGTAAACAGGTAAGCCACCTATTGTTAAAACTAAGACCTTCTCCACAAAGTGCAGGCGGTGTTATAAACTGGCATGGCCGCCGGGCAATGACGGCGGGTTGCGCGGGGTGTCAGTTCATTCCTAGCATTCCAGTGGAACAGTGGAAGTGGAATGACCCTCGGCCTAATACTTCTTAATCGACCCTAATAATTATTTATCGATACTACGATGAACTTACGGACTTTTTTGAAACATATCATCATCCAAGTTTCTATACATAAGTATGTAGAAGCCAGTCATTATGAAAGTTACAATAAAAAGAATTGATGTCATTTGGAACTTTTTTGATCGGTTTTGACATCTTCTCATTTCTTGTGACAGCTGAAAGCGACGACAAATAATAATTCATATTTGAATACCTTTTTTTTTATTAAATATCGTCATACTCACACAAGAAAAATTGTAAATTCAAAAATTAAGAATTAATTTGTGTTTATGATTTATGTCACTATTTTGAACCATGCATTTTATAAATACACATTTTAATAATTAAGATGGTTTTCTTCCCATTAAAAATAGATTGTTTGGATATTATTATTAATGATGCAAATCAGTAATTTCTATAATAAATTGTAGAGAAAATAATATAGTCTTGTGATAACAACTCAACATTGAATCTTCAAACACAAAAATTATATTAGGCATTGTGTTTTTTTTTGTAACTTTTCCAGTTTTTTTCTTTCTTACCTTCAAAAGGAAAAATATCCATTTCGGCTCTTTATCTTCTTTCCTATCATCCATTCTATGCAATTAAATTGCTTTTTTAGTTCAATATTTTAGAAATTTAAAAGACGCAAGCGATTCCAGACCGACAGGCGGTTTCATTCAAACTTTTGACTATTGACATTTATGAATAACAGGGCATAAACATTGCTATTATAGACAGAGATGTTTCCGATTTTTTTATTAATCTGGGTACTAGATTTTTAGCTCCTATTTGCATTTTCTCCTAAGTAAAATGATGGTTAATTGATAAAAAAAATTTATCACAATTAATTACGCTTCACCAATTTAAATTGTGCATATTGATAACCAGTTTGTGTTTGAAAATTCAAAAATTTTACTAATAAAACTAACCCTCCGGACGAAAAAATTATAATATTCTATATTTTTTCTTAATAATGTTGTATTTATAATAAATTAAATAACACTTACTTTAAAGGTTTAAAGACAATTCTTACAAATATAAATAAAATTCATAATTGAAAATATTTAAATATCATAATTTAAATGAAATATAATGGAATTAGTTATTAATTTATTTTTTAATATAATAAAGCCAACACATCCCTTGGTGTGGGATCTTCAAACATATTTAGGCACATCGGTTTGTAAATGTAATAATAATTTGAAGTTACACCTAGTTCACTGTAACAGAGTAATCGATTTTTTTAGAATTGCTTTGTACTGATTGTACATATTATGTCATGCATATAATAACTCGATTTGTACTCGTAAGCAAGTAATAAAATAAAGTATAATCTTCAATCCTCAAAACAACCTATTTCACTTAGTTTTAATTTAATTAAGTAATCGGCCACTGCGTAAAACGGTTCACTCATCTTGTTAAACGCCAAAGCTTTTAATCCCCGTATATTAGCAACCCTATCAAACACATACTTATATTTATTATAAACATAAACTCCTTTGTCAGTACAGATATAAGGCTTATGATATACATCAGTAGTTAAACAATCAATTGAGTACATTTCGTGTGAGTTTATCGCTCTAGTGCCCAATTTTACTCGAAATAGTTTCTTATTCTTTGTGAAAAATATATTATTATCATTGTCTATTACAAGTTTATCAACTTCAACTCCACGTAACTCTGGAATTAACGTAGCATAACCATCTTCAAACTTGTACACTTCTCCATTCTGATTGACAAAGTATAACGCGTCTCTATAATGGAGGCTTTTTATATTGTCCTGAATTGGGAATCTTTCTGGTACCTTCTGGTCGTTTATTTTGAAAAGTCCATCTGCACCGCCGACATACACTTTACCATAGAACTGATCAATTGCTACAGCGGTTGCGTTGCGAATACCATAAATCACTCCCGCTTTCCTTGATTCGGTATCGACATATCCCAAAGCTCGCGAAGGTATTGAAGACAGCGTTTCGTAAGTGAAATACACATTGTGATTATTCCTATTTAATGCTAGATCATTTAGATGGTTAACTCCCTCTTTGACAATATCCAGGTTGTAGTATTTGTCATCGAAATCAATGCCCCGGCATCTCTTATCAGCTAAAGCTGAAGTAACTATTAACGATATTATTAAGCAGGCCTTCATAATGCTGGAAAATTGTAGAGAAAAACAAAATATAAATAAATGAATGAACAACATGGATAGAACATACTTCAGTTATTATTTAACAATAAACTTCAATGTTCCGATATCTACAATAATACAATGTATCATCATTGTGTTATAAGCATTGATCGAAAATGATGTTGATTCGATTCACATTCACGAGCCAACGTACTAGTTGCGTTTTACGTAATCGCACCTTTGTAGCCAGGAAAGTACTAAGTTATAATTATACATAAAAGCAACTTTCTATTTTTATTAGAAATAAATGCCGTAGATAGGTATATAGAATAAAAGAATACCTGCGCAATGTTGCAGTATTTTAAATTTTAATTAATAATATTATATATTATTATTATAATATAATATATTATATATTATTATACATTATAAAGTAGTACTTTATTGCATATATATTGACTATGTTGTATATATACATACATTGCCTAATATTATTTAGATTTTTTATTATTAATTGTTCTTTGAATAAAGTTTTGGGTATGAAATTTCATGTAAAAATACAAAAAAAAAATACATTTTATAAGTGATTAAAGAACTTAAATGAGAGTGGGTAATTAATGTAAATTAAAACAAACTTACTCTTAGAAATTATATCTGACAGTCATGTTTTCAAACTTTACTCAATGTTTTTATAGATACTTTAATTAAATTAAAATTTACCAACCTTGGGAAAGCACAAAATTCCATCACGTCATTCGCGGAAAGCTAACATCGGTTAACTGATCCATAGAATCTATCCAATGTTGACTGTTGTAGATATAAAATAAATATACTTGACCTATTGGCATGGCGTAGACTTCCAGTCAAGTTCATTGATTAGATTATTAGCTAAACTAGAAAAAAATCATATCAAATCAAACACATTTTATTTACTTTTTGATAATACAATAGAATAGTTTAAAAAAATATATTTTCGTCATAATCGCCTAAATAAAAATTATCATTATGCTGGGGTTTATTAAATATTAAGGAAGAATATTTAGATAATAACTAGCAATTACGACAAGAAATTAGCAACCATTACTTTAAACTAGTAATTAAAAAAGTTATGTGGTGAAGATTTAAGTTATAGAATAAAAAACATGTGATGAATTATTGATAATTTCTTATACATCTAATAAGTTCCTAAAGATTCCTCAGTTTATAATCATGAAAACTTTTACGAAGTTTGACAAGTTCATATTGTTTCTTAAAAATCGGATTAAGTAACATTGTAATGTTAAGTAAAAATCTGTTTTATAAAACGTATAGCCTTGCTAAAATTATTTTAATCTTTTTATAATATATATATTTACTATTTTAATTACATTTCCATAAATGACAGAATTTAGATAACGCTATGTGAATATATAAAACATGGTAGTTACATCAAGTAGTGGAACTAATTTTATATCACGAATTAATATTGGCGTAGCCCGTATCATTCCATTAATAGTATTTTAGTGAGTTTATTTGTTTATCCATTATTATGCTACAGGTAATTACGAATAATTATATTATATTCTGAGGATATAATAGTCTGTAGTGGTTGTGTTCTGTGAATCTATTCAAACAACAGAAATATAATATTTCTTAAGAAAATATAGTACAAATTACAATGCCCTTCTTTTTTGATTTTTAAGGGCTTTTGAAAACCACAAAATAACTTTTTTGATTGTGTTCGGTCGATATCAGAGAGATTGGCATACCAAATGTACCTGTTGTCATGATAATATTACGTTATCTCTATATGTTTGCCTTTGGTTAAAATGTTTGTTCATGGTTATAGTTTGTAGCTCCCTTTGAATTGTGATTATATTCTGCTTGATTGTCTCTCGTTGTTTACGTAAAATATTTCATTCTGATAATATCACACTGACTAACAAAATTGTGACCGTTAACCACAGAAACCAAAAAATAGTATAAGACCTAAAGTGCAAATATAATGACTAGGTCATTTCTAAAATATCAGTAAAATAAATGATTACAATTTAATTAAATCAAAATACTATACTGACATATTTTGTACATGTATTGTATATGAACTAAGTAATCTTTTTACGAACTTTAAAGAATAAATAAATCAAATCTCTGTTTACATCAAATAAATTTTAGTAACAGGAAATATGTAAGTATTAAAAAATGTAAATTTATTGATTTAACTGTATTATATAATTTTATATACTTAGGTTGAGTTTTACTCTTAGTTTATATCTAATTAATACTTAAAGAATATATTTTTATTTATGTAGGATTCTTATTTGAAGTCATGGGGTTTTTCTGATTTTTCCTTAATCTTTAAAATGACAAGACAATTATTAAAACTTATTAATTACTTCTAGAATACTTAGGCTATTCCATGGTAAAAACTAATATCAATAAAATTATTGTTGAGTATGATATATAGAAAGTAGTGTTAGTAGATAACCATTTTTATTTTATCTTAATATTTATATAGACATACACTATTTAATTCTTTTATGGTATGCATAGTGTGTAATAAAGAAAATTAATTATTTTTGAGCATGTTAAAAATTATCACTGCAAAGTTTATCATCCAGTACCTAAGTACATTAAAATAATAGTCATAATGATAAACATTTTCTGTAAAATAATATTAAACATTTATATATAAAGATATAATAATCTAAATCTGTAATGCAAGACTACAACATTATTAAGTCCTCTGTCGTATTCAAAATTTAGCCAAATTATTATTTACAGGTAGTTATGTATACTAATATTATAACAACGCATATGTGGTTATAAGATTTAAATTCTGGAATAATTTCAATGTATGCACTGGTGTAATTGCTGTGATATCAGTACCTAATCAAAAGTTGAATACAGCTTCATTTTTGTATTCTTGCATGTTTCATGCAGTGGCATAGTTAGAATGAGTTGTTACTCATGTTAAATGCTACAATGACCTATAAGGTCCACCCTAGGTACATCCAGGGTGGACCTTGTAAGTGTCACTCCAAAGCTCAGTCGAACTATTAAACTAATAAGTAAAAGTTGTCATTTATGTTTTATTAAAATAGATTATTTTTAACAACATATGATACGAATACAAAATAAAATTAGTAAAAAATAATACTAAAATATTTAAATTCATAACAGTTATTGTAGAGATTTAGGACAATAGAGTTAAAATTTATAGGATACTCATGGTCGGGTGATTCAACAATGTAAATTGTAGGCCATTTAGACTTCAAAAAATCGCTTAGTGATATGTAATATTACTTTCTCTTGGCTCAAGATTTTCATCAAGATACTATATTTTGGTGAATTTTTTTCTTTACAATTGCAAAAATTCTTAACAAAATGTTACCAATAATCATAAAACACTAATAAACGAAATTAATTATCACGGATTTAATATTATATTATAAAAAGTGTTAAATATGATAATAGGATTAATGAGAGATAATAGGATGAATCATTAAAAAGTGATAAATAGAATATATGGATAAAGAGATAAGTTATTTCATATATCTTGCTGCTCAATTAAAGTACTGCACTATATCATTAATCGCTCAGAATTAAAATTAAATAACAGCCAGGTATTACAAGCTTAATATAATCTGTATTTTTAATTTAATGATACATAAAGTTTCATGAATTTCTTAATTGATTTTTTCTATTAAATTTCAGATGGTTGCCGTTGGTATGCCGAAAATATGGTATCGCTCGAGGCGAAATCAAGTTTTGTTTGTAGCTGTGGCTGTGTTCTCTTTGTTATATTATGTGTCTTTGAGTAGTACTTTACGAGAACCAAACCTTGATATTACGAGAAGGTAAGTGTTTTATTTGTATTGATTCATAATATTGATGAAGAAATCAAATCTACTTATATGTTAACAAATGTAGAGTTTCACAATTTTATAATTTCCATAGCAACTTATTTCTTATCTAATAATTAGTACTGATAGTGAAATGTGTGGGTTCAATAAAAAATACATTCATTTGTTTTAATCTTATTATTACAATAATTATCATTAATTATATAATAAATTATTATCTCGAGAGATGTATGCAATGTTATTGAAAGCAGTTAAAATTGAAATTTCTCCATAATCCGAAACAATAAATGATCGAGCCAAGTGGGCGTGCCTGCTATTTTTAATTTTATGTAACGTAAAGATAGCCGACTTTAGACAATGTTAGCTTCTGTGGCATATAGCGATACGGTAATGATAAGCTGATTACATTTACTAATTAAAGTTTGCTGGAGTCCATATCTAAAAACAATGGTAAATCGATTGTTACGCGTTTTTGTAAAAACTTAGAGGGATGGTTATTATTATTATTTTGAATAAATCATCAAGCGACTTGTAATTTCCAACAATAATGTACAGCAGAATAATTAAATAATTAAACTTGTTGTACTAATTTGATTAAAATATAAATCTTCATAAAATAATATAAACTACATTCTCTTGCAAAAAAATTACAGCAATATGTTTGTAGGTTGAGTTTTATGTTCAGACAATATAGAATTTAAAAGTTAAAAAGTAACACAATTAAAAATAAAATATTCATCGCGTAAGATAAATTTAAAAAATATAATTATTTAATCTTTGCAACTGTGTAACTAATTGTTTCCTTTTAATTTGAAGTCTATAGTATTTATATTCCGAAACAGGTAAATATGCATAAAATAAGATGTTTCCAAGTTTATTTTGCCAAGTGTGGGGTTATGTAACTATGATTTTGTACTATCTCGTCCAATCTTGCATGCCTTTTGTATCCATCGTGCATGAATAAATTGATAGTTATTCTAATAATTGTTTTTACGTCTTTTCCTACTTATATATATGATCTTAATATATAATTTTTATTACTTAGAAAAAAATATCAAATTATATGCACAATTTAATTAGAGATGCTTGCTAAAGCTTATTAGTAGTTTTGTTTAGTTGCTATTTCTTTTAGTTCTAGTGGTGGTGTTGCTAGTAAACTTGATACTAATATTAGAACCAAACTAGGTTACTTGCCTGCAAGAGATGTTATAAATGCACCAATTAAGCTCAATGGAAGGTAATGTATTTTGCTTCAAACATTTTCATATGTAGTTAAACAAATTACGAACAGCTAAAACAGACCGTCACTTACAAAAATGATGATTACATTGAAACAATGTTTTTAACGTTCTTTGTATTTCGGCTGGTATGCCGAGATTGAAAATTAAAGGCAAAATACATTTTTATGGTATAGTCAGCAACGGCGCAGGGTCTCCTCTGTGGATATGAATCACCGCCGCCCATTTATAACTGCGCCATAAACCACACTTTGGTTGTGTTGCCGGCTTTTCACGCCGCTAAAGCGTCATTTCGGCGTAAAAAGCCGGTAACACGAAGCTGGGACTGTGACTCGGTTGTCCATGGGCAGCGGTTTTCTCTTGCCATGTAGGAGAACAAACTGCGCCGTTGTCTACTGTATCATAAAAATAAAATAATAATAGTCGTTAATACATTATAATACAGATAACATTAATTCAGGGCGGAATGCTCAATTAATTCTTATATAAAACAGTTTATTCCCAAATGAATTTTGAGTTTCTGTTTCTTTTTTGTTAGTTTGTAGAAGATGAGACTTAAGAGTAAGGATTCACGAAGCGGTTTTCACCCGGGCCCGCCGCGATTGCGGTGTGGAGTTTTATTTTCAATACACACTAGGCCGCATTTATGTGCGGCCTCGCCATCGCGGCTGTTGCGATTATCGCTCGCAAACTTTGCGGTTGCTTATCGCAAGGCCTGCGGTTGCAATACGATCACTGTGGTTGACTGAGCGGGCGCAAAACGCGTCGGGAAATGTGATTTCATTTTTTATATAAATATTTATTTTCTACAAAGGCTGCGGTCCCGCAACCGCGGCGGACTCGGGAAAACATCGCTTCGTAATTCCTTAGCGTTAGGCTCTATTCCAAAATGTAATTTAAGTAGTGAGCTAATTTTTTTCCACAATTCTAAAACTTCACATGAATAGATATTTTGTCACTCTTTGAAAGATTCAAATCTAGATAGATTTCATAACAATTCTGTAATAAAAGCCAATATTCAGTATGGAATTTTTATGCTCTACTAGTTAAGCATGGTTTTAGATTTATTGAGTTATTTATTTTTTTCTTTTCTTATTTCAGACCATCTGTGGCAGAGTGAGTATTTGTTTATTTTGCCTGTATTTTGCATTAATATTTCATATAGTCTTTCATTTCATTTCTATATCGTATTTATTTTAAACTATGATTTTTTTAATCAATGTTTACCATTATTATGAGTTGTAGAAAACGTTCCGTCATATTGCAAGTCTACTATACATTTTTTTAATAATATGTGAATGTTGACAAACAAGATCATATTAATGTCGGATTGATTAAAATTGAAAAAATACCATTTCTGTTCTGATTATTTACGATAGTTTCATGTAGATTATCCACATTGATTTCATTCTACGGGTGTTTATGCACTTATCGGTATTATATGAGAATTGTGCTTATGTGTATGTGTACGTCCGTAAAAATCACTAACACTAATTATATACGAATTAGTGCCTAAAAGCCTTAAGGGATAATTGCGTGAACCCAGACACATTAATTTTATTTTATAATTCTATTGTTTCTTGTCATACTCACCAATGAGAATTTATATTTTATTATTAATTTATATGATAAAGTTGCCCTTTCTTACCATTAGGCCATTAAACAATACTGTCACGATATTTCTCGACTTCTAGTGACTGAAAACAATTTAGGTCTTGATGATCAAAAACGTTCGTAGCCTTCCACGTTATTGGTTATCTATAAAAATAGCGTGATTTTCCTATTTTAAAAACCATTATAATTCACTAGAATTTACGTATATGAATATTGCACTATGGAATCCATTTTATACTCATCTTTTAGATACATAGAGAAAAGGCTTGAAGAGACATTAAAAGAGGATAAGGGTACCGGGTGTGAAATACCCAGGTTGGACCCATTCGCACCGGAAGTAACACGGTTTGACAAGGATTTACCCAAAATTGTTTGCAATGGCATGGATTGGGTGAAATGTTACGTACGTCTTATTCTTATTTATAAACAAAAATACTGATCTATCAAAAGAAAGTATACAATAATCTCTCAAAAGCCTCCCATCTGAGGCTTAAAAGGCATTGATCATTTTTTTATTTAGTTTCGTTATTTTATTAGATATTGTTTTATTTAGTCTGAAAATTTTTTCGTAAGCCGCTTAGTCAACGCCTATAATTTTTTTATTTATTTAGGTATAACAAACACTAACATTATAAATCTAAATCATAAGAGAAAACTAATAAAAACTTAATAATGCCTCCAACTACGTTATTCTCAGATTAAAAGATACAAAATGAAAATTATAATGCTGGAATAATGTACAAAGAGTGAAACAGCTTAAGAAATTAATGAGTGGGT
>DWCF01005330.1:0-14457 GCA_018230265.1 Delias oraia
TATCTCGCAGCGAGACTCCGAGCATTGCCCTCTCCATAGCTCGCTGAGTGACTCTGAGCTTCTCCATTAGACCCACCTAATGATATAATTGTATTTTTTAAAATTCTTTAGCAGACAACGGAGCATGTGGGTCTCCTATATGGTAGGAGAACACCCCCGCCCATGAACAACCGTTCGTGCTTTGGTTGTGTTTTCGGCTTTTTACACCCCCGTAGCGGCAATTTCAAAGACCTACAATAACCTCAAGTCACTCTGCGAAACACAGTTCAAGTACCGTTTCGCGCTGTATTCTGTGCGTAATGCCTCAGCATATGTTTCAGCATGGCTCACCCACGGGTGAAAATTATTAAAAATCAAGCCATTGCATGATTCACTGAAATTAGTTCGAATCCCGGTATAGCAGTCTACCTTATTTCGCATATAATCAAAGTACTTTTAATACCATTTAACAGGAGATGAAAGTTATGTTATGGATCACTTAATCTTTAGATTAAAACTTTAGTTGAAGCTTAAATCTGTTACTGCGTTATTCTAATAAAAAAATATATAAAATTTCCAGATAGATCACTTGGAGCCATTGGTTCTTGATGTTTGGATTGAAGTTGTGGGCGCATCTCTTCATTTCCCTCTGCAAGGGCTACGCGAAGGAGACAATAAACCAACGCTTTGGTAGTTATATAATAATTATATAAATTGGCCAACAGGATATGTCTAGTGTGCCACCAGGACAATGCCAAAGCACACATTTCGTTGATGATTCGTCAGAAGCTACGTGAACTCGGATGGCAGGTTTTATTGCATCCACCATACAGCCCGGACATACCGCCGAGTGATACCATCTGAATCTGTCTATGGCAAACCCCCATGTTGAATAGCCTTCAAAAGAGGCCTGTAAAAAGTGGCTGTCCGAGTTCTTCTGAAAAAAAGAGGAGGCTTCTACGAGGGCGGTATTATTAACTTTGTCTAGATGGAAACAGATTATCGAACAAAACGGCGCATATTTGGAAACTGATTTTTAAAACTGATCTCAGTAACACAACCATGCGCGGACTGTGTGCGGGTGTCCATGAGCGGTGGTGTTCCTATTACCATATAGGAGACCCACCTGCTTTGTTGTCCGCTATAGAATTAAAAAAGCATTGAAATATGAGCAAAAAACGGAAGGAATATACTTGCCAAACTATTATTATAATTATATTGGCTTATAGATAGTATAATGATATAGGAAAAATGTCAATAACTATTGACAAAAAGAATGTTATAAGATTCTTGGTCGAATGAACACACTGTATTAAATTTGGTTCTGCGCCTTGTAGCTAAGTGATTTCATCCGGTCGGATTTCCGCTGCCCATGGACAACCATATAACAAAGCGAGCTTTGGTTGTGTTACCGAGTTTTTACGCCGCGTAAGCGATATAATTTCAGGAGCCTGCGATTTCCGTACTCACTCATTGAAACACAGCACAAGTACTGGTCCAAGTTGGTATTTTGTGATCTCGTGGTATCGCTTTGGACGAGCCAGCCCAATTAGTGCGTCGGTATATTCGTCAACGTGGCTTTCCCACTGATAAGACAGTGGTTAGAATACCAACCACTATCAAGCCCTTCAAAAGACCGAATAAATTTTAAATTTTTATCCGGGCTTCGTGGTAGGCGTATGAGACCACTTAGCTATAAGGATTTAACGATACCAGTCAGTTTGTCAACTATAAATTGATATTTAATAAGTGTTTGCTGTGACCGTACTTTAAAAATATTTCATTTTTTAAAAAACTGTATAGATTTATAGAGAAACATTCATCTTAACTAGGAACGATCGTGGGAAAATTTATTTCCCACTTGAAATATGCGACTGCACTGCAGTTTTTCCCGTAACAAAGTATAGTCGTTTTAGATAGAGGAGCAACTTTCAAAGTGTTATATGAAAGTTTCCCCTCAACATATTTTATTAATATCTTTTATGAAATTATACAGTTCCATTTTACGGTAACTATTTTTTTGTACATTTCTTTTTTTTAATTGTATTTATTTCTCATTAGGCAATTTAATGTTACGCCTTAATTGTTTTATCATTATTTGAGATTCAGGATATTAGGACTAATGAACTCAGTATTCTCTTGGTTTACCAATAAAAAACATTGAAAATAAACCAAAACTATCATGTATACCATTTTATAATAATATATTCGTGAGAGAACCATGCTGAAGCATATGCTGGCGCACAAATTAGGCCGGCTCATCCAAAGTGTTACCACGGGCTCTTAGAATACTCAGCGTGAAACGGTACTTGTACTGTATTTCACAGGGTGTGTGGGGATATAGGAGGCACTTAAAAAAGCCGGCAATACAACCAGTGCGCGGACTGTGGCACGGTTGTCCATGCGCGGCGTTGGTCTCTTACCATATAGGAGACCCACCTGATCTGTTGTCTGCTATACTATAAAAATAAAATAAAAACCCTTGTCTTTTATTTAATGCTAACATTTATATGGAAACATAAAAAAATCAGTCTTTTGTACATTGAACATAAGTTAATTTTTTTTTTATTTAAATTTAACAGTTTAATTATTTTAATAGTATGTTGTTTTAGGATCTCACCATCAGACCCCGTGCGAGCCTTATACATATCGAATTCATCCAGATCTCGCCTAAATATACAAACATATCTCATCACGGAAAATGGTAAGATTGAAAATTTACCGGTCATTTCAAACACTGTTTTTTTATATCCTTGTAATTTATTGCATAGCGGGCAATAAAGCAGGCTTCTCCTCTGTAATAAGAGATTGCTGCGACTTGTGGACATGTATGCCACAACACGTGCTTTTTTTACACTGGTTGAACGGTATACTTTCACAGCCGATATCCGCACTCATTTAGCGAAAACAATACAGGTACTGTTTCACACTGGTATTCTGTGAATACGTGATGTCGAACCGGTCCTATTACTACGTCAGCATATGCTTCAGCGTGGCTCTCCTATGAGTGATACAGTGTCAAGACGTTCCAACTCCGAATAAATTATAAATGTGTTCAAACCAAAGTTCTAACGCGGTACCTCTGAATTCAGGAAATAAATTAAAAAAGACAACTTTTGTATTTATATATGGAGAACAAAGTTGTATTATAAGTTTTATAATTAATCTATTATAAGCTTATTGAAGTAGAACTTTTCTATAGTAGAAGTTGTGTTCTATATCTATCTCTTTTTCACTAGCTCATTTCTAAATAGTTTTTATACGTCCTGTTTTGTCTTGCATCCCGCTTCCGCTAGTGTATAAGGTTCTTCTCTTTTCCTGGATTAATCTTCATTATAGCTAAAATGTATGTAAAGTAAACGAGGAATAAATCAATGTTTGCTCTCAAACAATCCCTTTGTCCACACAGAAAATAATTTACTTTGGTAAACATAATTCCATTGAATATTTCATTTGTGAAGGTGAAATTTAGTGACCAAACGTTATTCGTTATTGGGATATGGATTTTATGGGTATTTTGGTATTTTATACCCAAAACAGAATTAAATCCACTCTTATTTCAGTTCCGGGAAATTTATATAATGTTTTTACCCTGATGTCTTCTGTTTAGTGAATTGTTATACCATTATAATCCGAAATGTTTTTTAAAGAATTAAATCCGGATTAAAAGCGGTTCTATTCTTATATAATATTTTACAATACTATCTACGAAAATAAATTTGTTCTGAAAGGTGAAAAAAATACCCAGAACTGGATGCTGTTCGCCAGCAATATTGAGATAATTATAGCAAGAAGAAAAATTGCATACTATAAAAAACAAGTTTTTGAGAGCTTTGTAGATGTTTAAGTGGTTTAAGGAGTCTATAATAAAGCGAGGAGTATCTGTTATTAAACCGGTTCGGACAGTTATCAATTATTCGTTCACTGGAAGGTCTTGACAGTGGCTGGGCGAGTGTTAGTGAAATACTGTTGCACCTGTGGGAGAGCGATGTTGAAGTATAAGCTAACGCAACTTATTTCAAACACACGCTCACAGAATACTCAACGTGAATTAGTGGTTGTTCTTGAAACGGTGCTGCTACTGTTTTACGCTGAGTGAGTGAAGATATCCAAGACCCTTAAAAATGCCGCTTAAGTGGCGTAATATGCCGGCAACAAATCCAATGCGCCAACTGTGGTGCGGTTGTATGGATAACAGTGTTCTCTTACCATATAGAAGATTTACTTGCCATTATCCGCTATACAAAAAAAAATATGTATGTGTGTGTGCGCATACCGGATACACGACTTTGAGATGATAGACCAATTTTAAGATGAATTTAAATTTATAGCAATAATTTAAACGCATATGACAGGGAAAATACTAAGATATAGTGGACAGGTCGATTTATAACTTTCTTGTTTTAATATATGATATTTTGTGCGAAATAAAAAGCCAATATTATTAAAACTGTTTTTAAAACTGTGCTAAATTCAAATTTTATTTGAATGCTCCGTCTCATGTTTGTAATACTCAATAAACATCATTAAATATATTGTCTCTAGTAATTTGTTAATAGTAATTATATAAGACAAGCCATATTTTTAAATTGTTTGTTTTTAATGTGCTAGAGTACTAGTAGAGAGACTTTATACTGTGCTAGTATAGAGACTACGGATTAGCAAGGACAGCGTAGGACGACAAGATGGACAGACGACCTTATAAAGGTCGCTGAAAGGCGTGGATGCAGGATGCCTACGATAGGTATGCATGGAGGTCTAAAGGTGTGGCCTATGTCCAGCAGTGGACATCCTACGGGTGAAATGATGATGATGCTTTCAATAGAGATATTTTACTGTATTTATAAATATTGATGATTATCTTATAATTATATAGATAAAATGTTGTGTTTAGTTTGATCGTTTTTTATGAAATTTTGTATTCATATTAGTTAGTCTGAGAATCAGTCCTACATCTAAATTTCATAACCCTAAATGTTAACAGTCACTAAAAAAATCTTTTTTTAATTTTTACCCTTCACATATATACTTTTGTTGGCTTTTAAAATTCTCAGAAATAATGGATATGGCAAAATAATTTTGACCGGGGTCAGCTGCAGAACGTGAAATGAATAAGTCTTTTGATACCTCATTTTCCTATACTGGTTTCATTCCGGAATATTTTTTGTATTAAACTTGTGAAATATCGCTGAGCTCCAAATTTCATTAACGATCGCGATCCGCTGTATCACCTAAGGGTCCATTAAATTCTAATGAAATAATGAAAAAAAGAAAAGTAAGGTTCTACGGGACTGTTTTTAAAGACAGTTTGGTCGAAATTTTTATTCGGTGATATATATTTTGGCAGTTTAATACTTTTTACTTTTAGTCGTTCTCAAAGTTTGTTTAATTTTTTTATTTTAATTGTTGCTTCCAAATAGAAAATATATCCACGGAGTATTTCTTTATTTCTCCGTTGTTCGCTATGCTATAATAAATATTTTAACTTAACAAATTTCATAGATTTGAGCGGTTTTCTTAAAGGGTAAGGACTCTTTACTAGGTTTTCGCGTCGTTTTGAACAGATATTACCGTTTACTCGGCGCAAACGATTTTCTCGTACGTAACCTCATAATATCCCAAATCCCCAATTCATTATCGCCCGTACGGATTTTTCTCACGCCCCAATGTCTTCGGAGTTATTTATACTATAAAATTACTCGCTTTATATTATAAAAAGTAGCTGAAGATAGACATTTTATTGTTGAATAATTAGTTTGTTACGGCAACGCACTCGCGGCTCTGCAAGGGCTGGGCCGCTTTCCCTAGGTGAGCCTCCTGCTCGTTTGGCACCAGTGGTGTAAAAAAATCGGAAATTGTAGCAATACTTTATCAACCAATCTTCACATTATGTATCTTGACCAAAGAAAGATAAGCATTGCAACTAAGTAAATATAAATTTCATATTATTAATAAAGTCTATTATCTATAATCACTCAGCTACAGACTCTAGTCTGTAGCTGAGTGTAGCTTCCGTTAAATTAGGGGTACTAGGTTCGAGCTCCGGTCTGTATAAAATTTATAATTTTTTTGGTCGTTCAAAGAGCTTGACTGTGGCAGGGTGTGTCTTTACTGTGTTTACCTGTTGGAGAGCCAAGCTGAAGCATACGTTGTAATTGTACCATGAGCTTACAGAATTCCAGTTTGAAACAGAACGTTTATTGTGTTTCGCTGAATGATAGGAGGCTCTTTAAATTATACGAATCAAGCGACGTTAAAGCCGACAAAACAACCAAAGCGCGAATTATGACGCGGTTGTCCATTGGCGGCAGTTATCACAGAGCAAACCAACTTGCTCGATTGCCTGCTATATCATATCTTTCAATATAATGAGCAGCCTTTCCCCTTGAAAACTTGTTATGCCTGCTCATTGTTCATTTATTTCATAGATATCTATTTAAACCTGTACATTAAGGTCAGCCTTCTGTGCCTAGTAAATCGAAAAGAATTATCGTTACGCAAGGATGTTTCTTAACACTCTACTTAAACTGGAATTTTAGTGCTAATTAGTAACAGAGGTAGGCCGTCCTTAATTAATTAAATAACATTTACTATTACGTTACGTTTATAATAATATTTACGTACGAACCATGCGGAAGCATATGCGGACGCACTGATTGGGCTGGCTCGCCCGAAGTGATACCACGGGCTCACAGAATACTCAACGTGAAACATTACTGTTTCTGTGAGTGAGGATATCGGAGTCCCTTAAAAATTCCGCTTAAGTGCCGTAAAAAGCCGGAAACACAAGCAATGCGCGGTCGGTAGAGCGATTATCCAAGGGCGACGCTGTTCTCTTGCCATATTGGAGACCTCATACGGTCTTAAAAAAAAGATTTCATACGGTAACGCGATACTATGATTTCTCTCAATTGCTTAAAAATTGTTTTAAATTTTCAGAATATCCTCAAGATGAGTTACCGTTTCGTCTGTACATTCGCTTCTACGATGTGTTACCTCGAACCTGCCCTTGTTTGGACAAAGAATGTAAGTTAAAAATTATTTTCGTTTGCAAAATTATTTTAAATCCCACCATATTTTTTCATCGTAATACAATGAACGGTTATATTTCAATCAAGATTATTTCTATATCCTTTTTATGCTTCTATTTAATTTTTCTCCCCTTTTTGTCCTGCTGCACATAAAATCACACCCGTGGTCGTATGTAATATAAAATAAGAGCAAACTCCAGCTACTAAGCGAGCCTCATAAATCTTCGAGGCTGATAGTTTATCCTGGGAAAAGTTAATGATGTTTTCTTGCGTACCTAAGCTGAACTGTAAATTATTTTAACCGTAATGACTAAAGCAAGTCATTGGGCTATTGTCGGCAGTTCTTAGTCGCTCTCTTCCACATTGCAAGGACGAGCGCGTCATGTTTTAATTAATTTTATTAAAAATGTATTTTCGAGATTTTCTTTGTGTAATTGGTGGTGTTGTAACCGTAATATGTGCGGCAATGTACACTATTAAGGGAGACAATGCAATGGCATTATATCAGTTTGACGTGGTCAAAATTCTAATCTACATAAACCACAAGTAATATTTCCACCATTTTACATTTTTTACTACGCATCTAACTCAAGACAGACGCACATCATATTTTCATACACGGCGACCCTACGGCTCGCCTCAAAAGATCGTGTGCAGATGGCTGTATGGCCGGCAGCAAATAGCCCTTCCAAAACAAAAAAGCTCTAAGTCGTGGTGGACGAACAAACTTATGAAGGATGGCTCTTCTACGGACAACTAAAAGCGTTTTTCGTTCCTTAATATTTTTTTGCAATTAAAGCTAAATTCTATTTTCAGCTGCATCTTATACAGATTCAGATAATTCAAGCAGTTCTTTTTGCTTAGAAATGGATACAGAGATAGAATTGTTTCTCACCCGCGACTATGGCCCTCAAGATAATAGCTTTTATAAAGTATGGTTTTGAACTTTCTACCATATACAAACTAATACGAGTTGAATAAATCAAAAAAATAATATTTACCTATTTTTAAAACACCGTCAATGCAACGGAGGCCCAGCAAGGTCTGGGGATGCCCATGGGCGGTGGACCGCTCATCTCAGGTCCTCATCCCAGCTTCCTGCTCGTTTGACTCGGTTTTCATAAAAATACTACTAGGATACACAAAAACTGCTAAAACATTTACAACAAATTACCTTCTAAAGAAGCTATAATTAATATCCATAGCAAATGTGTTTTTTAATCAATCTATTACATACGGCTATAAAATATAAGCATAAAAATTTACACATAATATTGAAAATTATCCTAAATATTACATATGTGTTAAACTTTTATGGAAGGTTGCTATGTTATTTTCTCCACCAGAACCTTCTTTAATAGGTTGAATAATATAAAACCATTCCACCTTTTCTTAATATTACAATCGTTTAGGTTTGAAATAAGAAATTCTTATTGCAGATCGAGCCAAATGAATTTACATTGGATCAAAACTCAAGCATCTCCCCGGTCGTGACATTTTTAAGCGACACTGTCCCACCTCCATCTAGTCTTGTTCTAATGAGAATATTGCCGATGGATATACGGGGGTGAGTATAAGTTTTACAACTCTTTACAAAGTTAGTGTTTTAAGATTATCCATGCGGTCTTGTAAGCTTTTTGTAACGGACCTATCGGATTCGATTTCCGGTCCGAATAAAATATTAATATACTTTATAAATGCATTTTAAGATATTTTGTGCCGCGCACAACCACTATATGGAATTAGCTACCTACAAAGGTATTTCCGAATCAATACGTCTTGGGAACCTTAAAAAAGAGTGAACTATACTTAGAGATCCGCAAAGTATTCGCGGCCCTGCAAGGGTTTTGAGTGCTAATGGGCGGAGAACCGCTTACCTTAAGTGAGCTCATATGCTTCCGTTTTCATAAAAAAACCTTTTTCAGTCATAAAAAGGGCTTGATAGTGGCCGGATGAAACTCTGAATATTGTATCCATCATGAAAGATCCATTCTGAAGCAGAAACTAACATATTAATAGGGGCAGGGATTGCACCACGTATTTACAGAATTCAATCGTGAAATCATGTATCTACGATTATTAGAAGGTTTCTAACACATACCGCTAAGTAACATAAAAACCGGCAACATAAACAAAGCCTTAATGACGGTGCAGTTGTACATAAGTGTAAATGTACTTATGGTTGCGTATTATTAGGTTACATATTCAGACGTAAAAATCGCAGGACATGTAAGTACTGAAAAGGTATATTTTAAGGTGTAATATTAACTTCTTTACGTTTTATACTTTGCATTAGTATTTCTATTACTTGTCTATATAATATTGCTGATAGGATCATAAAGGTAATAAGCAAGACAAAACAAAAGCAAGATTTTAATTAACTACCATTTATGCAAGAGATTGTTGGCAAACCCTTTTTCCCGTGGGAGAGCCACACTGAAGCATATGCTGACGCATTAAATGGGCCGGCTCGTTCGAAGTGATACCACGATCTCTCAGAATACTCAGCGTAAAACGGTACTTGTATTTTGTTTCGCAGAGTAAGTGTGGATATCGGAGGCCCTTAAAAATTGCGCTTAATTGGCGTAAAAAGCCGGCAACATAACCAAAGCGCGAATTGTGGCGCGGTTGTCCATGGGTGGCGGTGTTCTCTTACCTTATAGAAGATTCACCTGCTCTGTTGTCTGCTGTCTGGTCTGCCCTCTATACTATAAAAAATTAGTAAAACATTCTCATTTGGCTATATATTCCCTTGCGGTCAGTTGGATCTATTGCGCTAAAATATTCGGTAGCCGTATACGCTACGAATCCGTGAGGCTAAACTCAAATATTTATAATACTTCAGTTTTCAGTCTTTCCTCCACTACATTGAGAGATTTATAGAACATATTTCACAAAGATTATTTAATCTAAAGATATATCTATCAGGAACTAAAATGGTGTATTAAGTAGAGAGCTTCGTGGGCAAGAGATTTTATTTCTTGGGTACTGGGTTCGAAGACAGTTCAATAGGATTTATAATTTAATTTTGTTCTATAATAGCTTAGCACTGTCTTAGAGAGAGCCATAACTGACTCTATATACTGACTCTTTAATTGGAACGGCTTGCCCGTAATGATAATGGGCTCAGTCAAAACCAGCGTAAAATATTGTACGCTGAGTGACACTGACAACGATGGCCCACTAAGTTTAGCTAGACTTTCAGCTAAACAAAAGGGTTAACTAGAAAATAGTCAACACAACCAAAGCGTGGATTGACGCACGGTTCCATGTGTGAAGGTGATATCTTACAATCTTCTCCATTATCCGATATACAAATATTAAAAAAAAATAAGAGTTGGAACTTTGGACCGTGAAATCCTTTAAAAACTTTTAGTTACTGTTAATATTATCATATGATATATTTTCTTTAAAACGGTGGCAAATGAGTAGGATAAGCGATCATCTAGGATAAGCGGCACTGGACACATGGACATCCTCAGCCTTTAAAGGCTCGCGACTGCGTTGCCGGCCTTTTAGGGATAGAGTCACCTTTTTTTGTAGATCCGAAGTCATTTCATCTGGGTATTGGTATTATATCTTCAAAATTTGTGGCCGAACGTCTTTATTTGCTGAACGGCAGTCGCATTGAGATAGTTCAGAGGCATCAAGCCCAGCTGTTTCGAATGTAAATGTTTTAAGAAAGCTGTTTCTAACGTAACCTTGCTACGAATGTTCGCTGGAATTGTGGAAGGAGCTGAAACAATTCTTGATTCTATATGACAGTAACTGAATTTCACCGTAGACATGCATTCGAATTTTACAATTTACATTTTCTGATAAAAATGTACTTTATAACTAGCTTTCTACTTTGTGGAATCTGTTATATATTTTTTATGGAAATGGTGGCATACGAGGATCACCTAGGAAAAGACGTCATCCAGCCAAGGACACTCCTAGCCCTTGTAGAGCTGCGAGTGTGTGGCCAGCCTTAAAGGAATACGAACGCTCTTTTTTTTATAATGTCTCTTAGTGTTATTGCTTTGGAAATACCTCTGAAGGAAGCTAAGTGTACAGAGTGGTGGTGCATTATATTACAGTTATAAAGATTTTAGATTCTGACGAATCAATTTATCAAATTAGGAAATTTGAAATAGATTAACAGCTCGTAGGTTAAAGTTATCATCGAACATCAAGACTAAACATCGAGACTTTTTATATTTCTCATCCGTGAAACCAAATGCCTACAGGTGTATTTACAGGTCAATGCGACATGGGAACCTTCAAAAAAATAGAGTACTTATCCCTAAAATACCGGACACGCACCTGTGACCCTGCAAAGACTGAGGGTGTCCATAGGTGATCACTTATCCTAGATGTGCCTCCTATTCTTTAGAGTTGATTTTTATATAAAAAATATTATTTATCATAAAAAGTACAAGATTTTTCTAAGATTAAAACACCTTTTGAAAATAAAATTAAACGTGGAATTAATGATGTCAAGATTTTAGATTATATAAAAATACATTAAAAAAAATAAAATTACACATGGAATTAATAATGTATGAATGAATGTAATGAATTAATAATTTTAAAAAATCCATAAAAACAATAAATAAAATAATCTTGACATACATGATGGATCACCACAATGGATCACCTAAATATACATATATACATAATTAAATGAATTATAATGGAATATATATATAATTTATCATGAAATAACACCTTAATTTTGAATAAAGTTCCTTGAAAAACATTAACATATGACTGAGTTGTTTCGAGTGTCGTTTTATGGAGTTGCAATCTGAGCCAATTTCCAAATGCATTAAGTAATAAAATATATACCTTCTGGGACTAACAAAACTATTGTTGTGCTACACATATGTATCTTTTATTTTATATAATAATTATTTTTATTCTAAAAAGAAATACAATATTTTATAATAATGTTAGATTAATGACATTATCAATGGTAGTTAATACCGTAGGTAGTATGCGTAGGTAACGCACAGCTTGAAGTTTCCGCCTTTTGTGCCGTTTTATATGATATAAGTTATCTTTAGTATTATATTAACTAATACAGTATAGGTTCTAACCGTAACTGGTTTCCGGAAACTACAAATAATATTCTCCAATGTTTCCTACAAATGTGTCTGTGGTCAAAACCCTCTAATCACTGCCACTAATTATACTTACAGCCTCTCAGCCGGTGACGTGTCGTTACGTATTTTATTTTCTATACCGGACAACAGAGCAGATGAGTCTCCTGTATCGTAAGAGAACACCACCTCCCATGAACAACCATGCCATAATCCACGCCAAAGTCCGCGCTATTTTTGTGTTGCCAGCTTTTTACGCCGCTTTAGCGGCACTTCTAAGGGCCTCAGATATCTTCACTCACTCTGCTAAACACACTACAAGTACCATTTCACGCTGAGTATTCTGTGAGCCCGTGGTATCACTTCGAACGAGTCGGCCCAATCAGTGCGTCAGCATAAGCTTCAACAAATATGCTTCAGCATGACTCTCCTACGGGTGCAATAGTATTTACATTTACCTGGCCACTGTCAAAGCTTCCAGAGACCAAAAACATTATAGATTAATTTATAATTAATTGTATGGACCAAGAATCAAACCGTCTACCACTCGTATATTAAAACCATTAAGCTACGAGGCTTAGGAGGGTCAATGCCGAGGAATTTCTCGTCGAGTCCGCGAGGTCACTTCCTGCCCGCGATGAGCTGTAAAGAACGCTCTAACCAAAACCCATAAACTGTATAGAAAAAAAAGGCTCACCCTAACTAACTAACTATCTACCTGTTTTAACTGTTGCTTAGATCGTTTGATTTATTTTCATAGCTTTACTGTTATTTACGCAGCTTTATTTATTTATTTGTTTTTATTTATTAACACAGCGTGGGACGTCCACGCACAAGGTGGGCAGACGACCTTATAAAGGTCGCCGAAAAACGCTGGATGCAGGTCGACTCCGACAGGTATTCATGGAATTCCTAGGGGAAGGCCTATGTCCAGCAGTGGACGTCTTACGGCTGAAATGATGATGATGTTGATGACTGTTATGTACCTTTTTTATAAAATATATAATATGTATTGGCATGTCAAAGGTCAAATCGCATGTGTAGTACCCTCCAAAGCGAGCCAAACCCTCTCGAACACCCTAAAAGTAAATTTGTGTTAATGCTACTCCCCGTGGCATAGTAAATCAAAACTATACAAAATGTATAAGTTTGCCTCAATATAAAAAGGTTGCGATAGTCTTATCTTCTTTATAGGCAAATAAAATGAAATGAAATATTTTTATTCAATATAATTATTTATTTTTATTCAATATTTTCACATGTGGGAGCACCATCGCACGACGCTCGTCCAAAGTGATACCACGGGCACACAGAATACTCAGCGTACTGTACGGTACTTGTACTGTGTTTCGCATAGTGAATATAAGGATATCGGAGGTCCTTAAAAGTACCACAAAAAGCCGACAGCAGAACCAATGTGCAGACTTTGGCGCGGTTGTTAATCAAATTGTCATATTAGTAAATATAATGTATTAAAGAAATTAATATTAATATTAAATATATTAAATCACTAAAGCTTTTGGGTTTTAAGGAATAAGTACAATTATTTATATGACTTTCAACATTATTCAGTAGGTATTCTTTGAGAAAATAAATTCAAATACACGTTACTGTAATCAACCTAACAGATATACTTACGCCGTAAGGGACGCAGCTGAATATGCGACACAAATAACCTTTGTTATCTAAGAAGAGAAACTTTGCAGACAGACGTAGGTATAGTCCCTTATGGTATAGCAGACTACGGAGCAGGTAGGTCTCTTTGATGGTAGGAGATCACGGCTCAATACAACCGAACCGCATACTGAGTTTTGGGTGTGTAACTGGCTTTTTACGCCGATTAAACCACACTCATTTAGCGAAATACAGTACAAGTACTATGTCACGCTGGTCTGTACGCCCGTGGTATCACTCCGGATGGGTCAGCCCAATCAGTAATTGCCACGGGTAAAACAGTATTACGGCATACCTACACCCGGTCATTGTCAAGCTCTTCCAGAGAACAAAATATTAAAAGTTAACATACAAGTTCTATTTACCGGGAATTAGTGTTGCCCAAATGCAAGACCAAGACCAAACTTAGCCAGTCTTGGTCTTGGTCTTGCGTCAGACTTGGTTTATTGTATGCCAACCTAGAATAGATTTGAGATAAGTTCCAAAATAATTAACATTTAATTATTCTTAATTTACCTAATTTCATATATCTTTGGTTTGACATCAAATTTTAATCTGGCAACCTACGTAGAATGTATAAAGAAGAGCAGAGCTTTCTAATATGGGCCACTTAAGTTGACCAAAAAGCTTATGTTGTATTAATTGAAGCTTTTCTGAAGTGAAATTTAACTCTCAAAACATATATGAGT
>DWCF01005331.1:0-14455 GCA_018230265.1 Delias oraia
AAAAGAGCCTAGAGGCTAAGTAGTTCACGCGTCAACTTATCACATTAAAGGTCCTAAATTTGTACCTCTGGGAAACAAATATTATATAAAGGCACTAAAGGTGATCCGACTTCCTTCTGTTTAAAAAATAATGAAGTCTCACCACTGCATACAAAAAATATACTTTGTACCATTGTGAGCTCTGACTCTCTTTTGACTCTCTTTAAACCGATAAAGTCATACCTACAATGATTGTAGTAAATAAGACTAGTTAATTGGTACTAGCTTCTAAGCTAAGTAGCGAGAGGTATCGGATTCGAATCCCGATCAGGACAATTTTAATTTTATTTCTAATTTATTCTATCTTTGAAAGGGCTTGACAGTGGCCGGGTAATACTGTAGTACCCGTGGGAGATCCATGTTGAAGCTGATGCACAAATTGGGCCGACTCGTCTAAAGTGATAGCATTGCAACGGTACCTGTACTTGAAACGGTACTTCTACTGTGTTTCGCTGAGTGAACATATCGGAGGCTCTTAAGAATGCCACTTAATCGATGTAAAAAGGCGGCAATACAATGAATGCGTGGATTATGGATCGCTTGTCCATGGGCGGGGATGTTCTCTTATTATATATGAGACCCAGCTGGCTTCGTTGTCCACTACAATAAAAAAATAAACAAAATAGTTTAATATAACAAAAGTGTCTGGGGCGATAATTATCTAATATTTCTATTTTTATTCTAATATTTTATTTAGTAACGACGTTATAATAATGCTATATTCGAAAGTTTTACACATATCGTACAGACACAGCTTTCAAATATTTCCTAAATAAATAATACTACGAAAAAATCTTTAGCATTTTATTAAATAAGATAATATCTTAATATTATAATGCATTCCTATTATGTATTCCTATATTCATTAAAAAAATAGACTCTAGAGACATTTTCTCAGAATTACTTACTTATTTAATTCAGTTTTGGCGTAAAATTAACATTTTCCTCACGAAGGGTCAGGGAAACACCTGTCACGGTATGTTTTTATACAAGGCTTCTGGAAAATCTATTAGCACCTATTTAAGAATGCTTTATTCATTACAGTACCTTTGTAATTACTGGTTTTACACCCTATATTCAAAAATGTAGTACAGGCGTAAAAGTGGTCTTTCCGGAAGGTTTACCTTAACGATGCGTAACAAATATGACAAAATTTATCAACATTAAAACTCTTGTGAAGAAACGGCATTACTTGTACGAAGTAAGGCCATTCACATCGGTATAATAAAAAAAATTATTTAATAAACGTATTAAAATAAATTTAAGGTATTTTGTTGCTTTTTGCTTTATAGAAATAGTAAATCCTTCACTCACAATATAAATATATTTTTACTCAAGAATATGCTGGTTTGAAAGAAAAAATATTTTTGTGTTATGTAGTTTATATTTATCAAAGAATCATGATGCGACAAAATTGACGCGATTGAATCCGCTGTGTATGACTAGTTTGAATTTAAACCCTTTTCAGACCTCAGTGATAAACCACCTTGAGATCCAAATATACAATGTATAACATTTAAAACCGTGTAAGTTGCCGTGAATGCCGGGTAAGGTCCGAAGGGGTCCCGAGAGACTCATTTTGCATATGAATCGGGCTATATAGTACAAACAAAATTGTGCATTACGACGTTATATTAGATCTGAAATTCCCTTGTAGCTTTACGTTAATTCGTTTTTAAATAATAAAAAGAGGTCACCTACAGACGCACTATGGATGGCGATTGCGAATGTCTTTGAATATTTTAAATGGACTGTTATTAAATTTTGCTGTTTTTTACTATCTATTTGTTTTATCTATAGAGGATAGCAGAGCAGGTGGGTCTCCTATGTGGTAAGAGAACACCGCCGCCCATGAAAACCGCGGCACAGTCCAAGCATTGGTTGTATTTCCGGCTTTTTATGCCGCTTGCACTTTTAAGGACCTCCGATATCATCACTTACTCTGCTAAACACAGTAAAAGTACCGTTTCACGCTGAGTATTCTGTGTTCCTGTGGTATCATTTCGGACTTGCCGGCACAATTAGTGCGTCAAAATATGCTTGAACTAAGTATATAGGTTAAATAGTTACTTCATATAAGAAGGCAACGTATCCAAGAGCCAACTAACATTCTATATCCATATCTCTAGCTCGCGTAGATTTTGCTGCTAGTAAAAGGGGCCCGCTGATTTACAAAAGTAGATTTATATAATTAATAAAATTTAAATTATTTATGAAGGGATATGATAAATAAACTGATAATTTGTCACATAAAAGTCATGGGACTAATCGCAAGAGATTTCACAGAGTACAAAAACAAATGTTATACATTATATAATATATAATGATGAAGCACATTCATCATATTGTAAACATATAAAAACATTTTAATGAAATAGGCTAATTCTGAAAGTTTCTTGGACTACCATTTCTGTAACCAGAAATACCCCGAACCGCCATTGGTATTTCTAATTGAATTCATTATGTTTGTTAGTTCTACTTAAAAAAAATAAAAAGTGATTGTTATAACTTATACTACTTTAAACTCAAACTAATAAAATTTTATACGTTATATTTATTGATTTGAATTTCTAAAAAATCTTTACTTTTATATATTACATTGGCCGTTTGAACCGAAGAGTAATATTGGGCGTAATACATTCGCAAACGAAATATATTAAGCCAACAGGAAATGCCTAAATAAATAGCAGTAAATCAATGATTCAGCTACCCAGCTATATCTTATATATGATAAATGTGGATAAGACAGCCGATACTGACTAAATCATTCGGGCTTACTTCGGATTTCTCTTCATATTCTATGTACGTTTTCTGTAGCGACCGCATATTGAATAGATGAGATTTACCATAGAAAACATTTATAATTCAAGAACCTAGTTCTAATAGAGTAGGGCATTTATTTGAAAAAAATCTATACTATTACAATGATCTTCAAATTTATTTTTTATTGATAAATTTATTATTTCCATTAATAGAATAAATAGAAATAATATTAAATACATCTTTAAATAATACAATCTACCTCATATTATGATTTTTTTATTTAAGGTACATAACGCGAGTAAGCGAGGCTAACTTGGGTTGAAAGTAATACGCGTTATTTAATAATAAATATATAAAATATAGTGGTAATATTATATATTTTGAATATTAACTCATGTATTCAATTATATAAAACTAAAAATATTCTTATATGTTAATCATTATATACAAACTTCACATAAATGCTAATTGAAAGGTTTCACTCCTGGGTTTTATTTAAAAAGGTGCTCCTTATTCCATTTAGGAATTTCCAAGTTAACCCAAAAATTATAGATATCCGTTCCTAGGTATACCTATTAAAGTGTATACCTATAGGAACGCTTTCAGGATGTGTATAATAGTAAAATCCTAACGGAATTTTGGATCTCTTCTTCATCTGGTTCAATATTAAAACACGAGACCACGTACATAAAACAATAACCGTGGTTAAGGAGCCTTAAAAGCGCAATTAACGCGTCGAAACTTTAATAAATAATACTAAAGGCTCATAAATATGTCTTATGAGGAAAAGTTAGAACCTTTTTACGGAGGCTCATTCGTTTTCCTTTTGCGAACTTCCATAAACTGCGGCGCGGTAATTTTCTGCTTTGTTTGAAGTGTTTTATGCTTCCACTTCGGTTTACGTGTTAGGGCATACGTGGTTGAGAATTAAATATATTTTTTCCCTTACGGCAAGCTTAAGTTATGCAAAATTTTAATTCAATGAAAGTGATGCACATAATGAAAACTGGTTTCGCTTTGATCAATATACAGGTTATAACAAAGACAGACACAATTTCATCGGCATCTATTAAGTTCTAATAGATGCGGATGGAATAGACGCTAAAGCATATATTGACGCACTAATTACGCAGGCTCTTCCAAAGTGGTACCACGGGCTCACAGAATGCTCAGCGTGAAACTGTAGTTCTACGTGAAACGTTACTGCTACTATGTTTCGCTGATGAGCTACGAATATCAGCTCATGAGCTACTTTCGTTACACTGAGTGAGGATATTCGAGCCCCATTAAAATAATGCCGTTTGAGTGACATAAAATGCGCGAACTGTGGCGTGGTTGTTCTTGGGCGGCGGTGTTCTCTTATCATATAGAAGACACACCTGTTCCGTTGTCTGCTACACCATAAAAAATTGATATTTGTAATTATTAAGCCAGACAGTTTCTGTACTTCGATGTTATTCCAAAAAAGTTCGCTAGAATGGAACTAAAGAGGTTTCCTACATTTGACCTGAATAATACGCAGCATAGTATTTCATAAAAAGTAAGAGTTAGTTCTAGGTGCAGTGCAGGTTACCGGACCTCATGCCAACCGGCACAATTAGAATTGCAAATATTTTCAAACCAAATTCATGTTTGATGTTCTGGGATCTTGAAGCCGATATGGCACAAATGTATGAAATTTATTGACATTTCGAAATAACCGACAGCATTACCTGAATAAATAAAATCTTTCCCTCTATTTAGATTGTTAAAGTTAAAAAAACTTCAAAAGTTATATACCACAAACAGTCACAGACAATACGTCAAATTGACAATCGCATTACATAACTTTATGGGTAGGATGACAGTTTTAACACTGCGGCAAGCAATATTTGGTGACTTATAGCACCGAGTAACTACGTATTATCAAAGTATTAATTAAAACAAACTTTATTAAATCCATAATGCTTCGAATATAAGCAGCTTAATCTCAATCGGTTTAAAGCTATCTTTGGTATCGAATTTATAGCTTGTTCGCTTTTGCCTACAGCTTACTTTTACAATCAACTTTGTGTTTATAGAATTGACTTTAACGCTACTGTTATAAGTACTTAATAATAATTATAGTTATTTATAATTTTGATGACAAATTAATCGATATTGCCCGCTATATTAGTAACTTGAAGTGGCCAAGGTCTAGCCACATCGTTCGACGAACCGACAACCGTTGGGGAAGAAAGGTTCTCCAATACCGACAGTAGGCGACCGCGTGCCGGAAAACACAAAGTGGGACGTCGCGCCACGCGTTGGAAAGACGCTCTCGTAAGGTCGCGGGCAACCGCTGGATCCAGATCGCTCAAGATCTCAGGTCATATTATAAATTACATCATCAGCCTATATCCAGCATTGGATTGAATAGGCTGCTGATAATAATGATGATTTCATACCATTCAAATTTCAAAGTAAACTTTCATTATAAATTTGTAGATGGCCAAATTGTTTTGATAAATATATTGAGTTTCTTATTTAAACTAGTTTTTTAATAGCCCAATGTCATATAAATTTTCAACAATATATTATAATTTACATGAAAACTTGCTAAACATAATAAATTACAAGCATATAAGCATTCTCAAACACCATTCAGCGCATATTCTATAGAAAACTTCGATCTAATTAGCGCACAGATATATTGTATGATGACAATTGACTATTAGCATGAATGAATGTGTCTAAAGAGACGCAAAATGTTTAAATAAGGCTCATGGTTATGTAATTATTGTGTCCACCAAATGTTTGAAATTGGACAGTGACTGACCAATATCTTAATTTGAAACTTATAAGAATTAAATAGTTATTTATGTTTATTTTAATTAATATATCATGTTCCATCGCGTGGAAATATCAATACTATAAATTAATTCGATGGAAATACGATCTCATGAAGGTCGCGGGCAACCGCTGGATCCAGATCGCTCTGGATCGTAATAGGTCTTTGGGGGAAGCCTGTGTCTAGCAGTGGACTTGGTAGGATGATGATGATGATTGATAATTCTGTTTATGTCAATAAATATATTTATTCACTTGTCCATATAAAATTTAAACGAGTTAAATTTCAGATTCAGTTTGAACCATTTTATAAATAAGATAAATAACCATAGTAATCACGTTTAATACTAGAAAGGATTTAGGGGTAGCGTAAGAGATTTCATGTTGACGTTGTTATTCCGCAATGCGGTTGCTTCAAGGACGTAAAATTTTTTAATATAGTTTTTAATACGATGTCAGGACAAAACGCATATTTTAAAATAAAAATATCATATGCCGAAACGTTGTGCATTTTGAAAAGTATTAAAAATGTTGCCTATTTTTGAAGCTTTGATTTGACTTATTTTTTATTTATCGGAAAATATGACATTAACATTTAAAAGAGATACTGGCATTCGGAAATTTCAAACATCAGAATTTAAATTTAACGATGACCATGGCACTACTTCTCTGCAAATTTATAAATACTGTAATTCCCTCTTGGTTTGCTTTAGTATTCCATAACAAAACTATTTGCTTATCTCTCAGGAACTTCAAATTGTTTTAACATCTAGTTATTAGTGTGTCTAACAGCTCGTTACTCAGCTCATTTGCTATGAATATGTAGCAGAATATGGAACGGCGTTTAACAGTTTCTAGTTTTACATAAGGAAATATAAATATTATTATATAAAAATTATTATAATATTATTTTTAATAAATTATTATATAGGATAACTGTATTATCCAAAATTTAAG
Source organism: Delias oraia (assembly GCA_018230265.1). Classification (NCBI taxonomy): domain Eukaryota; kingdom Metazoa; phylum Arthropoda; class Insecta; order Lepidoptera; family Pieridae; genus Delias; species Delias oraia. The sequence goes on from DWCF01005331.1 coordinate 6,568, forward strand.
TTCGTACAAACTATAAGTTTGTACAACTATGTAACTATTTAGTTATATTTAATTATACTGAGCCAATTAATATGAAATTTGATATTAATCATTGACATTTTATATTAAAAATAAAAATTTTAGTTTTCAAAAATCTACTATTGTAAGAATGTATATGTGATTTCTTAATTGTATCGTTTCTTACGTTGGTAACAATTTTCTAAATAATATTTCTATAACAGCGTAGGTACATCATAATTTTAATACCAGTACCAACTTTATAAATTTAGAGTATCAAATTATTGTATGAAATTAAAATATTCAATATTGTTATTTAGAAATAACACATAGTTTCGTAAATAATTCTTCAAATTTAATTGGTATTCTTGCAGTCGCATTTTTTCATTTTGTATGATACCACTTTAATAAAAAATCATAAAGATTTGAAGACTCAAAGCAAATGTTGTTTTCTTTTATTCCCTTGTTACTTATTGTACATTCAAGTTGAATATTGTATTAAGCATAAATTCTTAATTAATTAAGAGAATAGTTTATTTTACAAATTTATAACATTATAATTTTATTTAAGAAAAGTTAATATTGTATTAGATAATAAAGCTGTTATAAACAAATATTAATAATTTTATAAGATTTTTTTATAGAAGAATTAATACGATTTTATAAATCTTTTGTTGTTTAAAAGCTACGAACCACACGCAATCACGCCTATATATTGAAGTTTAGATTTTAAATAAAATAATTGGCGTTTCCCATTGAGTTCTCTTTATGATCTTGTATCTCATTAAAATCATAGTAATTATGGATATAAAAGATTTGCATCATTTGTACTAAGATTTCCTATTGTCATCGAAAATAAATTCCCCGCTGTCAGTCACGGCTTTATGAATCCAGCTCTCTGGATTTCGTCAGGTGCCTCCTTAGCCTAGTTCACTTTTATAATTCTTTAAAAATTCTTGCACTGAAATGTTGTTATGAGTTTTTTAGAAGAAATATTATTATAAAATTCTCTTTATACGTTCGTGTTTTTGACGATTTCCTGAATGAACCGTCAAAGGGAATCAAAACTGTTTCATCATAAAGGAGGAAAGAGAATTTTAATTTCATGTATTAATTAAAAGCATTAATTTATATCTTCTTTGGATTATTAAAGTTTTATCTATTTCTCTTTTTAAAGAAAAACCTTAAAATAAGCGATTTCAAAAGAAATAATCTCAATTCGTGATACAAAGTGTTACAGAAATATTCAAAACATTTTAAACATGTTTTATGAAGATCTTTTTATTTAATTTATTTGTACTATAAGTTTAAAGTCATAGACGCCATTTATTTAAATGTAATTTTTTAAGTAGTATGTAGTGTACTTTTTTATTATTTTTGTTTGTTTTAAAATATTTTTGTGTAACGTTACTGTACGCTGTGATTTCAAGACGAAGATATAAGTATAAATATAGATAAAATTAATACGAATATTTATTATGAATAATTACGATGCAACACCATTAATAATTACGATTTTATTTCATGGAATAATTATTAACTGTGATTAACATTTGAATTCTACGCATTTGTTTTGATGGCACCGATAATCGTGCAAAGTTTCATTACCAGTAAGAAGTGTAATAATAAGTTAATTTGATTTAAAATGTCATCTATAAATAGTTTAATCCCTGCGAGTGCCATGCTGAAGCATATGCTGCTGCGCAAATTGGACCGGCTCGTTCGAAGTGATACCACTTTCGGCGTTCTCATACAATATAGAAGACCCAGCTGCTCCGTTGTCTGCTATACTATAAAAAAAAATTTGTTTGAATATTTTATATCGTTTAGATTAATTGTTCTAATACACTGAACCGACATACTTAGTAAGGTATTCCATGATTAACGTATTTATTTACTAAGAAATTATAATTGTATTTCTCTTTGGATTATATATCAACTACTACCAAATTCCAAAAACTTTTAACACTAAGCGCCTTGGTCTATACCTCTTTTTTAATTATTTGTTAAAAGTTTTAAAGGTTTTTTTATGATAATATTCTCAAAGCATAGAATGAGTTTGAATCAATAAGGCAAACTAGTATAATGTATAATATGTTTTAAAAGGAAAAGTAACCGATGCAAAAGACATACGTTTATACTCTTGAACCCTGGCTCAGTTCCAATCCTGACGTTTAGGCTAATGTGGGTTTTAAAGCATTGGGATAGAGGCAGCAAAAGGAAATAAAATAAGGTTAATAGAAATATTTTATTGGTTACTTTAGTCGTTAGATAACTTCTGTGATAATAAACTTTTTTGCACTTAGTGTACGTGTATATCTCTGAGATTGTGATTTTATAAACTTGGCATCTTACAAGAATTTTGTATTTATTAAGATATATCGACTTCTATACAACTGAGATCAAGTTTATTTTAGGTTATTCAAATAATAAAATAACAATAAATATTAAATTCTCGAAAATATGGAATTCTCAACCGTGAGTGAGCCATGCTGAAGCATATGCTGACGCATTCATTGGTCCGGCTGCTCCGTAATGATACCACGGGCTCATAGAATTCTCAGTATAAAGTCGGCAACACAACCAATGCGCGGGTTGTGGTGCAGTTGTTCATTAGTGGCGGTCTTCTCTTACCATATAGAAAACCCACTAGCTCCGTTTTCCACTAAATAATTTTAAAAAACTATTCACTAAGAGGGTAAATATTTATTTAATTTGGTAGATGCTCGTGGTTGGTCAACATTAGGTTTGCTTCAACCCTTTCTGTCCCCGTTCTATGAAATAGCTTCTCAATTGAAAATTACTAAGCCTCCAAAGCCTCACTAAGTACTCTATGCCACGTTAATATGAATAATAATCTAGAAAGTTGGTCTGTCGTGTTGCATTAAAACTTCAGTTCATAATTAGTTGAGCCGCGACCCAGACGCTAATCGCACAGACCACTACGAAATCCGCAGAGCACGGCCCGAAGCACTTGATAAACTTGTAGCAGAGTTAAGGTCCTATTTTCGCAAGTATTATTTTATGAAGATACTCTGTTCTATTCTACTACTAATAACGGTTAATTTAACATATATTATCTTAATGAGAAACTCATACTTGCATAAAGGTTATCTATAATTGCGTATAATTGCGTATAATTGCTGATGCCTTGCGACATGTCATCTGTGACTAGTTCAATAACACTCTAACATAAACTAAACATTAGTTCATTGGCTTAATCATAAAATCATTTTACTTTTACTTACTGTCGTACTTATTTACTTTAAATTAATGTATATTATTATTTGATATAAAGATTATTTCATTTAATGTTTTTTTTATTATTACGTGCTCGTTCTCAGATATAAATTCAACTTGAATAATTCCACGAATTGTAGTTTACTCTGTCTGTGTTTAACCAACTTGCCAACAGCTTTAAACTTGGAGTTTGCACATTTTTATTTTAAACTAACATTTACGCTCTAAAACAATGTTTAAGATAGAAGTTTAACAGTTGTAGTATTGCAAAATACGTATGTAAAATAATAATTTAGTCAATTATAAAAATCTGTATTATTTAGATTTGTAATGCATCTGAATATTCACAAATATTGCTTGATTTAACCTAACATTGTCCGAAATAAAGTTACATTCTTAAAAACTTGCTTAGTTAGTCTAATTGCCAATTATTTTTACGAATATTATTGCTGTTCATTTTTTATATTTAAAACCAAAAATAACTGCAGCGCAAGCCTTACCTTGATTGTGTCCGCTTTTTTTGCACTTTAGCACTTTTTTCGCTCATTCACTAAATAAAACGTAGTACAAGTTTTAAGTTAGTATTCTGTGAGCTCGAGGTATAACTCGGGACGACCTCGACAAATTAGTTATTTGTTTATGGAAATGATATGATTAAAAATTTTAAGTTTCTATAATGTTATTATTATAGCAACATAACAATAATTGCACTTGAATAATAAAAGACCAATCAACAAACAAGACTGTGGGAAAAGGTTCTATCTACATTTAAAGCTACTGACTGTTAAAACAATTGGCTTTATAAAAGTACTCAACACTACACAATAACAAATAAATCACTGTCTTTTATCTCTTTCTTTTACTTAAACAGAAGGAAGAAGTAGATACTAAGTAAAACAAACATTATTCTTAGGTTGAGAAAATAGTTTACGGTAAAGTTTTATTTGAGCTAAGTACAAATTGGATTATTGAGTACTTTTTTAATCATTTACTTTTGCGATCGAGTAACTAAGTAAAGAACTGTGGCCAGCCCATTGCCACTTCAACTTACTAATACTTAGTAAATCATATAAATTATTATAATTATACGTTATGCAATTCATAAACAACATATACCCTAATAGAAATTCTTGTCGAAATACAAAAATCTGTAGTAGCACTTTTAAAAATTCCATATAAACTGTATTGGCATCAAACAATGCATGATAAATAGCTGTAGGGTGAGTGCTTTGTTGCTGACAGCAACGAGGGTGCCAAAACACTGTTTAAATACAGGCCTCTATAGAATAGCCTGCGTGAACTTGGCCACTCACTTGTTTCTTTATTGAATGCTTTTCCACCTAGATTCGTAAGTACTATTTTATTAGGCAATTAGTTATTATTAAGCTTGACATTGATAAGGCGAGTGTCTCAATACTGTCACACCCGTGGGAGAGCCATACTGATGCACTAATTGAGTTGGCTCGTCCGAAGTGATGCCATGGTCTCGCAGAATACTAAACGTGAAACGGTACTTATACTGTGTTTTGCAGAGTGAGTGAGGATATCGGAGGCCCTTAAAAAAGTGCCGCTTAAGCGGTTTAAAAGCCGGCAATACAACCAATGCGCGAACTGTGGCGCGGTTGTCCATGGGTGGCGGTGTACTCGTACCATATAGAAGACCCATCTGCTCCATTGTCCGGTATAGAATAAAAAGAAGGTACCTATATGACTAAAATACTTAATTTATAAGATCGTTTAATTTAAAGCTAAAAATGAAAGTTCGGCTCATTCATCAGAGATTTAGTAGGCCTATTTAAACGACATATGAATTGAAATTTTCCCAAAATTTGAAAACAGGACTTGCGTTGCACATGAGACATCTTGTACCGAGTGGCTTCTAATCTTATATTAATCAGTGTGATAAAAATAAATAGCTGCCTTTAATTTGGTTCTATTCACTCGTCTATAGCTTTAATGTAATTTATTTTTTCTACACTGAATTCGTTACCAAAAATGTCAAGAGAATTTCAAAGAAACGGGTAACATCATAGCGCTATCAAGATTGTAGGGTCTTTTATACTACATTCCGATAACATTGCGGTCTCACTGATAGCCTGATCCCACTCCTTTTAACCCTTGAATTCCCTGAATCCACCATCTGTGAATTTTTCTCAAATTTAAAAGCATTCTCACTGTCTGTTTTATTGGTAATCATTATGTTGTAAATACCCATTATACACACATATTCAGCTTTTGCTTCCAGAATTTGTATTCATCTTTATTACCATGGATAAGTCTGTTTTTATGGGATTATTATTGCTACATAGACTCGGGGATATATCGTCTTTAATATTATCAGTTTACAGATTTCGGTCATTTGCTTAAAATACATTCACAAATAAGACCTTAGGCCTTTGAAATTTTAATTGGCATTTCTGTGTGAATCATTTATTTATTCTAAAGATAGAAATAACTTTCATACATTTAATAGTACCAGCTTTTTAATGCTACTGGCGATGGAAATAAAGATACTAATTGTTATTCCATTACTAAATAAGAGAAAGATTGTATTTCTTTCCCTGTCATACAAATACATTTAAAATCTAATTTCCTATTCTAATATTCTATATTTTACCCAGAGAAAAGAATCAGTTGATATAGCAGAAATATAAATTGGTAGACACGTTTATCCAGCAGTCGACAAAAAAAGAAAATATACCTTTTCTTCGCAAAAGAGAAAATTTAATAAACGCGTTACACGCGAGGCTTCTTTAAACGGATTAACAATAATGTCATTGTGTTTTTCATTATTAGACTCTTCTTCGGAATTTTTATTACCTTACACCGAATTTGATGACGAGTAAACCCTTTTGCGCAATTTTTTATGGTTATTTCTTTAAATTTGTAATAAGACTTAAAATCTAAAGGTAAGTTTTAAATCTAAACCTACTTGCGAAACAATTCATGTTTAGCACATTTTATTTGAAGAATTTAAAATGCATTATATTGTATCTCTGGCTCGCGGCCAGTCCGTAATATTTTCAAGTGCTCCTACGAACTACAGGGAGAATCCCAGTTTTATATTTTATTTTTAATTTTGAGTGCAATACTTATTTAAAATCATATAAATAGCTGCCTCACTATAGCTTATCGAATTACTATAATACACCGAAATGAATTCTCAAAGTCTGATTCCACAATGAAGTCAGATGCCTGCAGAGATATTTCCAAATCAAAACGACTTGGGACCTTCTTCAAAAAAAGAGCGTACCTATTCATAAAAAGATGGCACCGCACCCGCGGCTCTGCAAGAGCTGGTGATGTCGATGGATGGAGGACCGCTTATACTAAATAAGCATCCTGCTCGTTTTCCACCGTTTTAAAAAAAATTATTTTTATTTTATAGAGTAGTAAACAGCGATTCAAAGTATGCCTACGAAATTTAGTGAAGTTTGATATAAATTCCGTTCCCTATAACTTATTGACACATAAAAAGTTCTGGGTAAGGTTCGAGAGCTTCGATAACGAAGTTCAATCTAATTTAAGCTTCATTATGAGGAATGTTCGAAGCATTTGATGAGGTAAAGGCTTCGTATAAACACATGTTACTAAGTTTCTAGTTTTCAATAGTTTGTTTGTCTATCACAAATTATGCGTAGTTACTGAATAATGGTAGACAGCTTTAAATATAAGTTATGTCATATACTATACAGTTTTTATGATTGTACAAATATGTAAGGTCTTCCTATGCGTTCATTTAATAATTTAAATGTTTCAATGATTGAATCATAATCACTTATTTTTATATTTATTTAGAAAACGGAGCATATGGGTCTTCTTTATGGTATGATTACACCGACGCCCACGGTCAACCACTCATTGGTTGTGCTGCTGGCTTTTTTGGGTCTCCAATTTGGTAAGAGTAAACCGCCGACCATGAACATGACATAATCTTAAGGCTCTCCGATATCCTCACTTACTCAGCGAAACACAGTATTCTGCGAGCTCGTGGTAATACTTTGGTCGAGCTGGCCCAATTAATACGACACCGTATGCTTCAGCATAACTCTACCCCGGGTAACCTTTCTCTTTACATAATAATATAACCTTACGTAAACACTCAAGGTACGATAACTACTTATTTACTATAAACTTATAAACCTACGAATATCGTTAGTAAAATACAACAAACCAGGGAACAAACTTACTAATTACCGTTTAGCGAGTGAAATTGATTGAAAATAAAAAGAGGCCAGCCGTTGCGCTGAACATTTCGAATGAGTTTCGTTCTAGTTTTTGAGGTGTTCGAGGTTTTCAAGTCTTTTGTTGTAATTTGAAATTTTTGTACTGCACGTGAAATTTGGACGTGAAAGTTATTTTTAACAAGCCAAGTTCCTTTAACATTGTTACACACATCGTGCATTTCGGTTAACTAATTCGTTGTGTAATTTATATTTTATGTCTCCATTTACCACTCGTCTTTGTCTCTATTTGGACCAGCCAGCCAAGAATACTAGTGATAAACTCTTGTAAGTCACTGACTTGAGGGTTCCGGAAGCCACAAATTCATACCATTTAAGCAGAGTAGCGACCGAGTGGCGACCGCGCACCGGAAAACGCAGAGTGGGACGTCCCGCCACACGATGGAAAGACGATCTAACAAAGGTCG
>DWCF01005332.1:0-14453 GCA_018230265.1 Delias oraia
AAAAATATAAAAACCTCAAAGTCTTATTACATATAAATTTTCTCCATACATTCTCTAATCATCGAAAATGTTATGAAATTTAAAGTACTCCAAGTAATCAAAGTATTAAGATTAACAGTTAAATATAAGTTTACGGCTTTTAGTATTAAAAACAGTTTTTCTATATAATAATTTAATTAAATTCAATTAATCGAGCAGCATGCTAAATGGCGGAAATCCGGTCGATTCCTGTTTAAATTGTAGCTCAACTCATGCGCAGCCTTCGCGTCGTATTTTTAGTGAACTTTACAATGCTCTGATTTGAACTATACTTTTTACTACTTTGTTAATCGTTTATTTTAATTTATGTAACATTGACTAAGTTTGGAGTGCTTAGAAATTCTTTTTGACTACCTACTCAATGTGTTTACTAAGTTTTTTGAATATACATAGTAGGTATATACGTGGTTTTATAAGTCTATCATAAAGCGAGAAGTATCAGATTAGAATCCCGGTCTGGACAAATTTATTTTATAATTTATTCGGTCTCTGAAAAGACTAGACAGTGACCAGGCGAGTGTGTTAATAGCGTCACATCCGTAGGAGAGCCATTCTGAAGCATTAGCTGACGCACTAATAGTGGCGGCTCTTCCAAGGGCTCACAGAACTTATCGTGAAACGGTAGTTGTACTTGATATGGTACTTGTACTGTGTACTCACTAAGTGGCATAAAAAGCTGACAATGCAACCAAGGCACGGACGGTACCGCAGTTGTGCATGGGCAACTCCTACCATATAGGAGAACTGCTCCGTTTTCCGCTATATTATAAAAAAAGATTAAACTTGCGATCTATCAATTATATTCAAATATCTATATTTCATATAAGATAGCCACTTAAAAATGTCTTAACAATGTCAAACTGTACATAATATCTCCCAGATCTAAGAAGAATAATCAAGAAACTAAATAGAATTCAAGTTTTAATTTTAATGAGCAGTTTTTAAGTAATTTTTAAAGACCATACGAATAAAAATAAATTAAAACATCCATTCATTATTTAAAACGTGCAGAAAATGAAATTATGTTGCATAGTGGAGACAGGAAATAACGTAATGGAAAAATATTATACCAGATGATGTTTGACATATATTTTTTCCTTAGCCATGATAGACTGGTCTTATGTTTGCAATCGTACGATGCCCACCCCTGCTTATAGCATTGTGTTTCCCAACCTGTGTTCCGCGGACCCCCAAGGGTCTGTGAGAGTATGTATGGGTATCCGTGGTGTCATCTCTGGACCATACATGAATGTTAATAATAACGAAAATAAATGTCTGATCAGATATTTTCTGCTGTTTATTGTATAAAGGAGTCCGTGAAAAGTGTCGTTAAATTTGTAGGGGTCCGTGCCTGAAATAGGTTGGGGTTGACTGGACAATTAAGTAGTTCAGACGTGAGAGCTTAACAAACAAACGCAATTATAAAATTAATTAGGAAAGTTTTGGTTTTCTGAAAGTTGCTTCAATTGTTGTTTCAGTACAGTTTTAAAATTATATTGATTAAATTGATCGGTAAATAAGTGACATTATATATCTTATATATAAAATTCTCGCGTCACGTGTGTTTGATTCCAAATATCTCCATAACGACTCGACTGATTTTTTAGAAATATGCTCATACCATGCGCATTTAAGTGATATGAGTTACAACATACATTTTTTGTGTTTTCTAGGATATGTCATAAAAATATAGAAGTATAATCGTATATTTTCACCGTTCTACTTTCTTAACAGCGAAAGTAGCCTTTGATTAATTTATATGGCAAAACAACATATACCAGGGTCAGCTAGTATCACAGTATATGGTAGGTAGAGTAGATAGATAAAGAATATATCTCTTTTTCTATCCATGCTTTTTCATTGGAGATTATAAATGCCTTGAATCATTCCAAGACTTTTATCTGATGCAGTAGCTGTTTTGTCAGTTGCCTAATATAATTCAGGCATTTTTTCATAAAAAATTATAGATAATCAAGTAGAAGGCTGATCAAGAGTATATTTCCTATCTATGCACAGCCTCAGCACGACTGCGGGTACGTTGTCGGCCTATAAGCGATAAGTCTTTTTTTAAAAGGTTCTCAAGTCCTATAGGTTTGGAAACATCTACGCAGGCAGCTGTTTCTTGAGTAATGATGCATAAAAAACCTTAAAAAATGCCCAGTTGTGCATTGACAAACATTGAGGTGATACGGATGAAACTTTTTATTCTGCTTCGAAGTTCTATTTTTTCCTATCAATATGTATATCTTTTGCTTGGAATCTTTACCGTAATTTTGAGTTACACTTGACAGTGATATTTCTCTGCTTTATCCATGGCAGTTATTATTAGTTCTCGCTGGAGAACTAATAAGAGATTGGTGATTTTTTTAATCCGATGTTAATTAAAACTGTTGACTGTCCTTTTTAAATTGCGCACCTATTTTACGATTCACTATCGTTGAACCTTGAATTTATCTAAATAGATTCCGTATTTTTTGTCAGCAATGACAAATTTATTCATCCATATATCTTTGTTCACCGAGGTCACGAAAACATACGTAAGACATAAAAAATATATCGTCGCCTACATAATAATTCATACTTTCTCACGAATTTAGGAAAAAAATTTATCTCTATTCGTACTTAAACTTAAATTTTCTATAGGAGACTCTCTTGCTCCGTTGTCTGTTATACTATAAAATAAAAAGATATCAATTTGACATTAACATTAAAAAAGCAGTTTATTTTTATTACTAGTATGCTCACTATATAATAAAAGATATTTATTACCTTTTAGTTCTGCTCATCTTGAGGTTTTTTCGATTTTTATCACTACCACTTAATATTAGTTACTGACAAATATATTTAGTAACTACAATGAAAATAAAATATAACAGTTTTGAATTATACGTCTAATAAACCAAAATATCATTTAATGAAGTAAAATTTATTTAATGTTACTGTTAATATAAATACATAGGTATACGTAGTGCTAAGTAATTCCATCACGCAACTGTAATGAACAGCCTTAAGGTATTCAGATAAAAATTACCAACTCGTAAATACAGAGCTCCGGGGAAGAAACATCACTTTCAATTTTAACATTCAAGAGCGGAATTATAAAAGTCTAAAATGTACGAAAAAGTATTCAACTCGCGTCCCTCCGAGTCGATAGTGGGGCGAGTAGCCGAGCGATATCTTTTATTCCATTCACACCTCAGAGGATGACACTTCCGAGAATCGTCTGAGCTTTCGAGTGGGCACGTAGCGAATTGCCCCACACATTCTACCGTTACTTTACAACCGAAAACTTAATCCTTTATATTCGCCAAATATTATTACACAATACAAATATCAAAGGCGTTACAAAAACCTTACACGTAAATCAAATGGCTTGTCATTAATCTGAAGCCAAGTCAGTTCCAGAGACTAAAGTTTACAACTATTAAGAATTGGTTAAAACTATAGTTCATATGTTATTCTGAAATTTGTTAAATCAGCGTACAATTGACATTATAAATAGAAATGTCGGTTTCTACGAACTAACCACCCACCCCCTCAATGTCGATGAACGGGGGGTTGCGCCGCGCGACGTTGCCAAAACGGAAAGTGAAATTTCGTCACACTCTCCCTCTCATTCACGCACACACCCGAACCGCGTGGCTACACACAAATTCCCGCTGTGTGCGTTTAATTCGGCAGACGGGGCGCGCTTGTGTGCGTTTGTTTTGATGAATACGCGCGCATGTGTGCCGTGAATTCGTAAGTGCGTTGCAGTGTACTTATGTTGAAGCTTCCGTGTTCGATCGACTTGAGTCCCGACTGTTGGAACAATTAAACTTATCGGAGTGAACAGAAACGACGGATTCTTTCTTGGCTAACGAGAATTCTCGCTTCTAATGAGTCTTGTCTTAATCCACTGGGAGTTCGCTACGAATTATTAGATGGACCGTATTCCACAGACGGCAATTAAATTACTTATTTTATGGATTACAATTTTAATTAAAGCGGATGTTGGGATAAGAAAATTCCATTCTTGACAAGAGAGATTATTTAAACTCGAGATAATATGAAAAATATATACAATGGAATATAACATCTTAAATAATATAAAAATTTTAGGAAATTTGACAAAAACAAAGCATGATTTATAGTTATGCATACGTATCAAATACATGTTTATGATTATTTAATAAAATATCTATACATATTTTAATATTCATGTTAAGTTGTTGTAATATACTAAGGATTTAAATTATTAATAATGGTTTAAGCAAACTAATATAAATGTATAAAGTGTTTAAAATAATAGTTTAGTACTTAAACAGTTTAATCGTTTTTGTTGCTTAATTAATACAGGGCAGAACACGATTAATAAAATGACACAAGTCAAGCCTGTTGCTAATTTTTTTTGGGTAACAATCCACCAAATGATAGTGAAATAAAGCTGTTAACCTTCATCCTGATTGTGTTTGAGAGCGGAGCGCGAGGCGCGAAAATCCGATAACTTTCACCGCCCCCGCCGCCCGCTCCGAGCCGCCCGCCTTTAATGGCATAAAAAATCAATTTCCCGCCCAAATTACGTCGACTCGACAAATTGTGAACGCGTCTAGTTTATAATCAAAATGCCTTAACCTAATAACTTTGTCTTTTAGTAAGTAAACCTAAAAACGTATATTTAAAGATATGTAATTTAAAAACCCAATGATCTATTAATTACTAAGGAATATATGGTTAAATCGAACTGTTATTTACTTGTAGGACTTCAGTGTATACAAAAACGTCACATATAAATGTTATATTAACTTATATAACTGAAATTGAAGTATCCTATTTGTATTCTTATAATTTAAAAAAATAATATTCGTAATAAAATATATAACTCTGTGTATATAATTGTTGACAAAGATAATTTTAGTTATAAAATTTAAAAGTAGATTAATATGAAATGTGTTTCTAATAATATTCACATAGCTTTTTGTTTAAAAATTATTTAGTAGTTATATTGTTGTGTAATAATAAATCAACAAAATCTCATAAAGCATGTCTTATTAATGAAAAACAATAATAATACAAAAAATAGCTAAAAAAAAAGAAATCATACCTTTCTTGTATAAAAACCAGGGTTTCCGTCTTAGAGACAAACATATTTTTCCAGGCGTAATACTGTCAAGACTAGTGAAAATATTAACACAAAATATCACACAATAATTACAGTGAAGTAAATTAGCACTTATAGGAATTGTGTTTGTTCAGCTTAGACTAACTAACACTTATCTTTTATGACATAATACCCATAAATTGAGGAAGAAATTAACAAAAATCAGAGAAACCAAATTAATAAACATTAACCACGCGATATTTTTTTTCCCCCATATATTATAGCATCATATAGTATTAATAATTTATAGAATATACAGTTTTATATATGTATCCTTAATTTAGTACCCGATTTCGAATGACATCATCAATTACCCGTATATATGCGATGTAGAGCCAAAATCGTAGCGTAGTGCGTTTGTCCGCGTGACCTTGGTATGAGGGTGAAAGTCCCTCCCGCTATATTCCGTGTCTATTTCAGCCAACGTAGCCATTGTTTTGCTGGATACCTGTAATTAAGACAGCCTTTATATGAATAGAAAACCTTCACAGTTGTTCGGCAGACATGTTTTGATTTAAATATATATTTTTAAGGCAATTTGACACTCGCTATAATAGTTTGCATATCATAAATCTGAAAAAATGAGTCTAAAATTTTAGTTTCGTTATTTAAAACAAAAACTACATCAAAATTGGTTTATATTAACACAGCCGAGTTTAGATCTACAGAATTATAGACAGATTCATTAGTTATTTATTATCGATAAATATACTAATTTTTGTCTTATAAAAAAAAGGATAAACAACCTTATATAGGTCGCCGGAAGACGCTGGATGCAGGTCGCCTCCGACATTTATGCATGGAGGTCCAAGGAGATCCTATGTCCAGCAATAAATGTCTTACGGCTTAAATGATGATTATGATGAAACAAATACGAAATAAATTTAATATGGATGCGTGGTTTTCTCTGACCTAACATTAAAAATAATATTATGATAACTTTCCCTAAACTTCCATATACAACACATATTATAATAACACTGAAATAAAAAATTTTTTCACTATTATATCGTATACTGTTTAATTTGTATGAAATACAAGAAAAATACAATAAAAATGTTATATAGAAGATAATAGATGATCAAAAATAAAAAGTCGACGTGAATGAATTATTAACTTAATTAAAGTAGAGTACAGTTTGAAAGTATACTTTTAGTCATGTTAAATGCTACGTGACGGTGCTACGAAATTTAATTGCGAAATGGCTAGACAGCATAATACTTTAATCCTGAGTAAGAACAATCTTAATAACTAATACAAGAATTAAAATTAATTTTTACAATCACCTTTATGTTTCCATATTTTTATGAGTCTTATCAAACGGTTATATTTGTTATTACTGTATCGATTTCAATGCAATTTTTACAACAGATCCTTTCTGTTTATACATACATACATAGTAAATATATTTTGATTTATAAGGGTCCGATGGTCGTAGTTACTGGCCATTTTGAGCCTTTTCTCCAAATATAGTGGAAATTTTACTTGTATGTAACTTTAATCACATAAAAATTAATCCTGTATACTCAGTTATATAACTTCACTATATTTAAGCACATTGCTGACAAGTTTATGGTTAAAACATAACCAATTATAACACTTAAAATTTCAAAAAATATAGTTTTTTAGAAAAAAATAACTGAGACTTTCTGTTGCGATAGCGCCAAATAGATCTACATGCTTTGAATACGCGAGATATATAAAACCTTATTGATGTAGACAAGATTTGAAAGGAGCGTGATCCAGATTCAAAATGCAGGCACCTGCAGCCGTGACCTTGGACAGATAGGCATTAATCTCGATAACGTACGTTTACAGACGCACGCCAGACGAACCCCTCGCAGGGACCACTGTGTCCGGAAATTCATAAGCCCGAGGGACGGGAAGCTGACTACGTAACGTCGAAGGAGGTTGTTTGTCAACGACCTCCTTTATGATAATTTTATAATCATCACCGGTGATGTTTTTCTTCAAATTTGAATTTCGAAGAAAATTGTTCAAACTGTTCTGTACACAGTTAAGAGATGAAATGTTTGGCTTGTGCAATTCCTTTAATTTTCGTTATCACCCACCCGGCATTCATATAATCCTTTTATATTTTTATATTTAGATATCTGAAAAAGAAAACTATGTGAATCTTAAAAGTTCTATAATAGTTTTTATGAAAATCGGAAGTGAAACGAGGAGCGGACTGACCCGTACCTCCGCCTATGGAGACCCCATGCATGTCGCGGGTGGATTGCCGGCCCTAATAGTTAAATGAATAAAAATATGACATAATTTTTTGTACGTATTAGAAATATTAAACTTTCATTGTTAACACAAACAATCGTCAGGGAAAATGTCAACAAGACATAAACTTCAATGAGGCAGCCGTAAAAATAAACACAGCGGTTCTGACCTCAGGGTCCCCGGATTAGGGATCTTATGGGTCGGGCTAGACGTCTCGGAGACAGAACGCCCACACAATTGATTTTTTTTATGCAATAACTGCATGTAATTTATTTGTCCAGTTTATTACTTAAGCATTTTTAAATTGAATACCAAAGTGCCTCTTCATGACTTAAAGAACTAAAATGAGTACAGGATATTCATGGATATTTCATAGTGTAAAAATTGATATAGGCTATGTTTTAGAAAGAAAAAATATTTAAGGCATTTATTTGATGTAAGGCATATGAATGATAACACTTTGTATGAAAGTTAATATATTGTCTAAAATTACGCTAAAATCATCCTTGCAACGACCAATGATCGAAATGACTTTTAACAATAAACAGTAAACAGTAAAGTTACTTTTATAACACATATAAGAAATTACTTCCTCTCAATATGAGAAATAGGAATTACAAAATTGCTTATATTCTCATATTCCCAAAAAATTTTATAGCAATTACAAACTAACATTTTTTGGGTTGAGGCCGACAAGCAGAAGGCTCACCCAGATAATAAAGTCTATCGCCCATGGACACATCCAGTTCTTGCTGGTTCGGGTGTTGTTCGGGGTGTTCGGGGTTCTGGTTCGGTTCGCCTTTTAGGGATAGCTGCGCTCTTTTTTGAAAGTATTTTTAACCGGTTTCTTTTTAAGTGCCCTCTTAAACGAAAAGGACGTATCTCTTTGATGTGTACTTTTTACTGATATGACAACACTATCGTGAAATATTAAGAAATTGCAACAGTATGTACGTGTTGTGAGCAACACTTCATTAACAGTAAAAGTGCAACGCTACAACTCATAGGAATAAAACAGCCGAAACGAATTTTAGGCTTTTTAGGGCTTTCTGAAGGCTTTTGTTTTAAAACGGAAACGAGAGATTTTGAGACAGAACTGTAGCACAGGTAAATTCGCATTACATTTTTAAACCATCATAATTTTCTAATATCTTAACAGTTTTTCACCAAAAGATATTTAAATAGCTTTATAAAGCTTTTAATATTTAACAATTTTACATGTTAGTATTGGAAAACAATAGTAGTCTATTATTAAGTTAAAAAAAAGAAACTTAGATTGAAGAAACACTAAAAAGAACATTCAAATCATACTTTAGGTTCTAGATGCCCTAATAAAACCTAAGAAAGCTCGTCAATTGAGCATAGTTAGCACCAGACACTTACCCCTAATAAAATTCTCACACGACACCCTTATCAGTAAGTTCAAGGGCGTCACTGACCTTTTCCGAGGTCCGTTGCCCGGATATTTTTGTGAACGGATCACTCCCGCCTCTGGGACCAGGGGTTTCCTTATGACTCAATTTACCTCGTACCCGAGAACCCGGGAAAAATATATTGTCAAATGAAACACGGGTGTGGAAAATGTCACAAATAGAATAGAATTAAAACACGAAACAGAAAACATTTTAAATTATAATCATACAAAATATACATTGTGTGTGTAAAGTGCTATTGTATTGAGTATAATAATAATGTGTAACTTTTTCTTCAGTGTCATAAAAATAATCAATCAAAAATATTTTTTTATTTTATATCTAACAGCGAAGTAGGTGGGTCTACTATATGGTAAGAAAACACCACCGCCTATAGGCAACAGCGCCACATTTCGCACATTGGTTGTATTACCGGATTTTTACGCTTTGGTTGTATTAGAGGCATTTTTAGAGGCCGCCGATATCCTCACTTCCTCAGCAAAACATGGTAGAAGTACCGTTTCAAATACAACTACCATTTCATACTGAGTATTCGGTAAACCCGTGGTATCACTTCGGACTAGCTGGCCCAATTAGTGCGTTAGCATGTCTCTCCCACGGGTGATATTTAAATAAAAATTACCATTTTGACAATTTACTCTTTCTTTTTAAGCCTCATTCGCCAAAATCATAGCAATAGAATAAAGGTAATAAAAGCAAAAAATCGTTGAATTTACGAGAACATAACTTTTTTGTTTATTTAACACATTTAATAACAGTGAAAATATATCTCACTCAGCTCTTTTAGAAAATAATATAAAAATATAATATGTTTAACCAGTTTTTCCCAAGTTTTGACCTGCGGACCAGTTCGAGAGTATATGTATGGAGATCCGCGGTGGCATCTATTTACCATACATAAATCCTAATATTAACTAACATAAATACATTATTTGATTTTTTCTGCTGTTTATTTGATTAAGGGGTCCGTGAAAGCTTTCCATAAATTCCTATTGGTCCGAACCTGAAATAGGTTGGATGGTTGGAAAATTGTTATGTGGGTCTAAAAAATCTTTTTAATCAAGAAGAGATCAAGGTTCTAAAAGGATTAGAACCCAAAATCGTTTTTCTTAATATGATCTTTAATTAATTAATTTTAAATTCAATTTTGTTTAATTTATACCAAATATCTACGCCTGTTGAAAGACGATCTCACGAAGTTCGCGGGCAACCGCTGGATCCAGATCGCTCAAGATCGCAACAGGTGGGCGTGTTTGGTGGAGGCCTATGTCCAGCAGTAGACTTGAATAGGCTGATGATGATGATCTACGCCTGTAAGAAGTTTTAAAATACTAGCTTTATTTTATTTTTAGTAACGTACATCATAAAATAAGTAATAAATTACAGTTTAACGGCATTCATAAAAATATTGTACTCCCGGGACATTTTCCTACAATGCGAAACCTATCGGGTACAATAATAAGTCCTAACAATTGACGTTTATAGCAATTCCACATGGCGCCATCTATTGGACACTGAAAGAAGCTAATTTATGAACATAAAGGACTTTAATTTGGTTATTTCAAAACTATTCTATCTTATAAATACTGGAAAATATTTAATAAAAACTTGCAATTCATTTAAATATGATTTGTAATAAATAGATAGATATATTCTTATTGGTCCTTTTTCATAATAAAAACGTAAGTAGAACTGATAATCTCCTTTGTAAATTTTTGAATTTTGGTTATAAAGATAATAAATAAAAAAAAGGTACGGAAGTGAAAATTATACCGCAAAAAAATTATACCGAAATTTTACCGCACCGCGAATTGTGGCGTCGGTGATCTCTTACCATAGAAGCAATCCGCTTGCTTCATTACCCGCTATACAATAAAACAAAGTTCATATTAATTACAGAATACTCAGCGTTAAATGATCGTTGTACTTGAAATTATGCTTCTACTGTCTTTCGCTGAAAGTGAGGATATCGAAGGCCCTTAAAATTGTAAAAGCCAGCAACACAACCAATACGTGGACTGTGACGCCATTGTTCATGCTCGGCGGTTTTCTCTTACCATAAAGGAGATCCATATCCGTTATACGTTCTATAAAAAGTCACTGGCTTCTTGATTTTCTTACTGTTTAAACAAATTATATAATACAAGGCATTGGCTTATAAATAAAACTGAGTTGATTTGCCATTGAATTACTATAAACAGTTTTAACATGTCAATTACTTTATTCGCCAAATGCACGGATGTTGTGACTAACAATGTCGAATACAATGTAAGGCAAATGAATCAGAGTTCACGCGAATTACGAATTTAGGCCTTCATTGACTTACATTGTTTAATGAAAGTCCTCGAGATAAAAATAATCGCGTTCCTTCGGGATTCCTTTGTCCAACAGAGTTCATAAAAATATTTGTCAATCTTATACAATTGATACCGTATATCCAACGCGTTCAGATCTGACAGCTGTTTGAATCGACAACTAAACACTTGTCGATTCAAACATTTTTTGTTAACCATTTTAAATATTTGTATATTGAAGGCAAAATTTAAATAATTTTGCTTTAGTACACTTATGGGTTCAATGTAGTTCATTACTATACTAGTAGTAATAAGACTAACTTTTCTGAGTACTTTAAATAATAGAAGTTTTATTGAATAAAAATTCATTTTGATGTTATAATTAATATTATTATGATGTTGGCGCTATAAATGAGCCAGGAACTCAATCCACTAACGTAAAATAGTATTTACCCGTGGGAGAGCCATGCTGAAGCATATGCTGACGCACTAATTGGGCCGGCTAGTCCAAAGTGATACTACGGGCTTACAGAATACTCAGCGTGAAACGGTACTAGTACAGAGTGTTTTTCACTGAGTGAGGATATTTCAGGCCTTTAAAAATGCCGCTTAAGTGGGTAAAAAGCCGGCAACACAACAAATGCGCGGACTGTGGTGCGGTTGTTCATAAGCTGCGGTGTTTTCTCACCATATAGCTCCATATACCATCAGCCCCGTGTTGCTGAATGAGTGAAGATATTGAACGTCCACTATGTATCGTTTGGATTTTATGCGGCTTAAAAGCCAGAAACGCGCAGAAAGCACGGATTGCGGTGCGGTTGTCCATGGGTGGCTCTTAGCAACAGACGATCCGCTAATAATGTTCTCCGATGAAATAGCAAATAGCGGTTGGCACAAGGGCCTCTAAAAACAAATCAATTTCGCTAGCGATGCGTCAGAACGCGTCACGTTGCATCCGGAGTGTTGCGGCGGAAGGCACGATAATTTGTCGAATCAAACGCATCGGTGCAGAGATTCACTGTCGAGTGGTCGCTTGAAGGATGTCAATGATTTTCGCGGATCATTCCTTGGGAAACATCCGCTAATCACTTTGTACGAGACTGTTGCGACTGTGTGTATCCTGTTGTAAATGTTCCAATATGTATGGATTTTTGTGTTACATTTGACAGACCTTACAACTTTATTTCTCAATCAACAAGTAGCTTTTTATTCAATTCAAAAATCTCTTAATAATATTGTTTTCTTATCTCTCAAACAATGATATTATAAAAAAAAGATTTATCTAACCAAAGAACCCTGTTAATCAGATTTGATTTAAAATTAAAATAAATAAAAAGCCTACAGTGATTTATAAAGATATTAAATGCTATTATAAATAATATATATTATGTTTTCTTTTTTACTACATGTCATCGGCCCAGCAGGTGCTGGAAGTGTCCATTGGCGGAAGATTGCTTATCCTAGATGAGGTTCTGCCTCCGTTTCTATACAAAAAATTATAACTGTGACCGTCGAAGAAGCCAAATAAGATTTGATTAAAGAAGATTGGATTGTTTCTAAAGTTATTATCCAGTGGGTTATTATTATTATTAATGATGTGTATAGAAAATATGTATTATTTTTTCGCAAATTTTTACATTTTTCTCTATAAGAATTGTACATAATGATAAATTAACTTGTTAGCTAAGCCTGGTCTTACTTGTATCTAAAAAATACAAAAGCAGTCAATATTATGTAACTGCAATATGCTATGCTGATATTGCCCAACATATAGTTTGCATCTTTTTGTTCTTAACATATATGTTTCACCCGTGGGAGAGCTATGCTGACGTACTAATTGGCTGGCTCGTCCGAAGTAGTACCACGGGCTCACAGAATACTCAACGTGAAATGGTACTTGAGTGTTCATTTTCGCAGAGTTGGTGAGGATATCAATGATGGATAACACGATGATCAATGGACGGACTGTGGCGCGGTTGTTCAGCAGCGGCGGTATTCTCTTACATTATAGGAGACCCACCTACTCCATTATTTGCTATATAAACAAAATGTAGATATAATTAATATGGGATTTTTATTATATCTGGGTGTAACTTTTGTTTAATAACATGTGAAATTATTATTTCCAAAGAGGACACGACACAAAGCAGCACGCAAGTGTAAACCATTCTACGTGATACGTCAGCGCAATGATTGCAATGAATTGGTCTTCCGTTAGGATAAAAAGCCGTGTCCTCGCCGCTTAAACAATAACCAATTGCGGCCGTCAATTTAACAGCTCCATTGAGACGTACAGATGCACAAGTACACATAAAGAGGTCGTTTTTATATCAATTCTCACGCTGCAATCCGCGACGATCAGCGCTCAGGTTTTTTGATCTGATTGATTCAGACACTACATACTCTCAAAGTCAAAGACGTTTGTACCTTATAGACAGGAACGATGTAAAACTCAAATCTGTTACTGTTTACAAACACTAAGCTCCTAAAATAATCCTTGTATCCTAGAACAGTCAAAAGACTTGTGATATAATTTATTAAATGCTGTTTTTTTTAAAGTAAGAACTTAAGCTATTAACTCCATAATACCAAGTGACGGTGTTGTCTAAAAGACTCTTACGCTGTATAAAGCTCGCGGTCGTGTTGTACGACATATCTGATTTATTTAAATCAAATTATGATATCTTCTTATATATTCCTTCAATGACCTCATTCAGACACTTGTTCAGTGACAGTTAAAATTTTATAACGTACAGCGTTTTAAAGGCATTCTGTACACCATCACTATGAGGAATCAGCAGCTTGCAGAGGTGTTTTCAAAAATATACGTCTTTCAAAAACGGTGCATATCTAATGCCTAAATGCGAGACTAAGACCAGACTTAGCCAGTCTTGGTCTTGGTCTTGCGCCAGTAGACCTGGTCATGGTCTTCGTCTTGCGCTCCAAGTCTTGGTCTTGGTATTGGTCTTGCAAGTCTTGCAGTTACTTATTAGAAAATTGCTATTTATTTAAGTCTACTTCAGTTCTTAGAAAAACCTATCGGAATAGGAACATTTTGAACTTGAATTAACATAGACATAGTAAAGATCAACCTGATTTATAAATGTCTAAAGATTTAATGAGAAATTCGAAAAATCAACTGCCACAATATGCTTTTTGCCGTCTATATGCCGTTTCCCAGAGGAGTAGCTGTTTCTTTAAAAACTTTTACGGTTAATAAGCTTAAAAGTGCTAAAACATGTAAAAAACAAATTAATTACAATAATATGAATGTATTTTAAAGAACAATATCTGTCTAGAAAGAGATTGAACCTT
>DWCF01005333.1:0-14452 GCA_018230265.1 Delias oraia
ATGCGATCGTCCGGATCGTTTAATATGTGTAGTGGCCGTCGGTGCGACGGGCACTTTTGTTTCAATGGGGACGCGAAGTATTTCACGCTGTCGCGTATCAACTGATTGGGGTGCGACTTGGCCTTGTCGTAGTACCATTTGCCAGATGTGGGATAGTCTTTTTTTATATAGAAACGGTGGCAAAGGAGCAGGAGGGGTAAGCTCACCTACGTGGTTCTCCGACCATGAACACTCATAGCCCTGGCAGAGCCACTGGTCATTGCCGGCTTTTAAGGAATATTTACGCTCTTTTTTCTTGAAAGTCCCCAAGTCGTATTGGTTTACAAATAGACTATAGTGTATATCGCTTTAATCGAAAACCGACGTAACAGTTATTTTATATTTTTCTAGCATAAGTTAGTGACCGTTATCCATATGAATGATGAACTAGGCTAGTACGGCAACGCGAGTTAAAACAACTGACAAGCATCATGTGGCATGTGAACACTAAACTTTATCGCGCATTGAGAATGGAATCAGCTGCCAGCAGGGGTATTTCCAAACTAATACGACTTGGAGACCTTCAGGAAAAGAGCGTACACATTCCTTAAAAGCCGGTACCGCACCAGAGACCCGGCAAGGGCGGGGGTGTCCATGGGCGGAGGACCGCTTGCCCTAGGGGAGCCTCCTGCTCGTTTGCCATCGATTGTATAAAAAAAGAAAGTCCGACCGAAACACGTGGTCAAGTGATCATGAAATGGAAACACAGTATTTATACTTTGTGGCAATCATTTATTTAATTTAATATATTGTTATTGTGACGGTCAATGCCGCCATTCTGTCATCATGTGACTATGACGTAATCTGTAAACCTGATATTATATAGTAGGTATTTTAATTTATTACATAGTCCCATAGCAAACGTAAACAAGAGCAGAGCATTTTACTCGTTAACGTTCAAATTAAGTTCTCGCATCAAAATGTATATCAATTATACTTAAATCACTATTATGGTTTTATTAAAATTACTAAGTGTTGGTATTTTTAATCTTGCCAATTAATACTTTGGTTTGGATTTATACTTAGAAGATTATCAATCTCTTTTAGGTACCTCTTATATAAAAATATTATTACTAAAATTACTATTACTCTTAAAAATCACCCTTTTACAATTACCGAAAATACCTAGATCAACATTATTAGGACAATTATTTTTACATTAAGAATTAAGTGTAACTTACTAAAGTAAACACTTATATTGAAAAGTTATAAAAATCAAATTAAAAAACTTGATATCATTTATCAATTAAAACAGGCAGGTAAATAAAGTTAATAGTTTTATGACGTCAGGAGTGGCAATCTTATGCTGTTAATGAGGAGGAAGAGTCAAGAGAGTGCTGAGCGACCCGAATGCAGATATGGGGTTTATGCGTGAGGGCAGACGACGTGGATATTTGTGTACATAGTGATTTTTGAAGGCAATGAAAACTCACGGTTCTGAATAATATGAATATAAAGTAATAAGATTTTTTGTTTAGTTTTTTATAATGAAATATTTCTTTCTATTAAGTAGATATCTACATCACCTATCCAAGTAACCGTAAAAACGAGTAAATAATATAAAAAATCAATTATGTTACATTTCAGTGGGGTTTGGGATTCGATATTATAAATAAAATATTATTAATTAACTCTATATTAATTGTAAGTAGTAATTACTAATATTGTGGTATCTGTTTTGTAAATTTTTTCGGTTAGCTTAAACACTTTGTCAATTTTTATGATTATCTCTCATTGAATACAGGCTATATTTGGTTGATTTTCCGTCGTGATTTACGTAAAAAGCATTGTAGGGACAGTGGCTGAATAGCAACCGCTAGTCACAGAAACATGAATTAGATTATTTTTTTACATGGAATCTCTATCGTATACATATCAAGTTAAGCTATACGAAATTACTCTAGTCCATTAGCAGCATAAACCTTGAGATCCACACTTGCGTATAAAATATATACCATATCAATTTCGTGCACATATTTTCATCTATAATATTGTGGGTGTGATCAACCTTTCTGGAACTGACGCATTTTGGCCACACATTTGATGATTATTAGACAGGAAGAAATTTATTTTGAAACAAATTCTATTGAAAAATATAATCTCTGAAAATATCTCCTAGTCGGTGACCCCTACAAATTTAAAAATATGCGAATAATCTCTCGCATTAACGGTACTTGCATTGACGGTAAAATTATTGACTACCACTTTGCGATCTCCAGCTGCTATCAATTTTTTAGTATCAAAATCTAAACTATAAATTGGTGTGGATTTTTTTTGAGTGAAATACATCTGAAACAAAATATTTTTTAAACAAAACATAAAAATATAATAAATTCACAATTAAATAACAAGTTCTGAGGTTTCTTATCTATGGGAAGATAGGTTTCGTTTAATGAGTATCAGTGACTTCTTAATTTTTTACAATATTTGCCAATTGGAATTAGTAAAATAGAGTACATATCCTTAACAAACAGTGTTACCTGAACATGGTGCGTTGAACGCAAGTCAAAGAGTACGCAACGGGCATATTCCGCGGAACCTACCACGACAGCTTTGTCTCCATCTGACTTCAGACAAAAAAGTGAAGATTGGAATGGATCTCTTGTTTTATAAGTCTGAAATTAGATAGAGATGTACTTGTCACATAACAAGCATATAAGATAGGTTGTGATTTTATAATATGCTCTATGAGCCATTGATGTTAGTAGTTACTTTATTTTATTTATAAATTCCTACCAAGCTACCTGTCCTGAGATCAATGAACTGCAAGTTACCAGAATGTGTCACATATATTATACCGGCCTCATCATGCCATTGTATATCTCTTACTATATGCTTAGATGTTCTCGTTCCTGGTTCCGGTGTAATTAGATATTGACCACTATAAACAGTAAAAATTTGTAAAAATAATGTTTATATGTATTATTTCTTATACGTTATTAACTCTCAGAATGTTTTTTTTCTTTTCCTGCTTGCACACCATACTCTCCATAATGTGTAACAATGAGGTTTACTTTGCCCTTTTGGAAACCAGAATGGTTGGGTATCGGATCGAAAGGCAGTAATATTTTTATTGCATTTCAATATTTAGGCTGTTTTATAAATCTTAAATTCTATTAGGCTTTTAGTTACCTACGTATTGAGATCCATGCATATAGGAGTGTAATTTTCATTCAAACCAGCCGCCATGAAGGTTTCTGTTGGGCTGATTGCTAACGACCGACATCCAATACATTCAGGCAACTCATATTTTTTTAAAATCGTATCTGAAATAAAATTCCTTAGTTAACGAGTTCGAAATACTGGTAATAGCAAAGTCCTGGACAGAAAATTTTCCTACTTGATGTTTTCATCCTATTTGATTAAAGTTTCTGCAAAAAAAAATTTTAATTTACTGAACAATTACTGTCAGCATTGTTCTATGCCAAACATTTAATTGTACCCAAAAATCTAATCTCATCACCTTTAACAAATAATACAAATGCTTTAGGTTTTTTTTAAAATAATTTAACCAAGACACTTACTTTCGTTTGAAGTGTTTTCACATATATCTGTATTCATACTCCAAAGATGTACAGATGAACTAACATAAGAAGCAGTGGCAATAAAATTTTTACATTTCTCAACCGCTGATACCTCATCTTGGCCAAAATTGTGGCAATTTTTTATGTACTTTAGGATAACTGGTTTTTTATTTATTTCTTGTAATTTAAAAGTTGCACAGCTACCGTCTCTATAAAACAATTCATCTTAACAAAATCTTTATTTTTATTATCTCACTTAATATATTTATTTACAGAACAGCTATTTTGTATTCTAACAAAATAATACAGGCAGATTTCCACCTACAAATGTACACGGAACAAGTGACACTGTTTTTTACTTTTAAAAATAATTTGTACATCCCAAATGTTTCATAGAAAGGAAAAGTATGTAATGTAAAATTATTACATATTTATTACAGTTTAAGCCTTCCCTGCATATAAATAAATAAAAATTATTAATATAATTTTTATTCTACACAAACAATATAATTTTATTATAATAATTTATAATTTATGGTCAGTATTGCACTGTTTTTATGGCTTATTAATTCACCTTTTACAATTTTGGAAGTAAATATTTATATTTTTTCAATTTTATATTAAAAGTAAATATTACTGTTATTACCTGTTTCCACATACAATCATATTGTTCTTTACTATAAATCTTGAAATATCATTTATCCGAACATCAAATCTCTCTACAGTTGGCACACTTAATTTCCACAACAATTGTTTGCTGAGAGCAGTGCGGTCTAGAGAGAAACATGCAAGTTCTTTTCCAATGGATAGAAAAAGAATATTTGAGTTGAATAGCTGCATCCAAGGCATATAATTAGTATTTTGTTGTAAAATTACCTAAAATGTTTTAGTTTTGTTATTCTTGAATATTTGGGCTATTTGTTTTAAAAAACTATAAACATTTACTTTTCAAGAAATGCTTTTTTAGTACTACATACTAATATTAACATAAAATAATGAATATAGACGAATATAAAAGAATGAATTTCTTAGCTTATTTATTATATCTATTTTTAAAGTAGGGATATCCTGTCATTAAGGTGAGAATATAAGATACAGATTTATATTTACTTTATGCTTAAATATTCCTTTGCACCAATTGTAACTTATTCTACATTTATTGTACCAGCTTAAATATGGTCTGAAAGAAACAAGTGTAGGTTGAATAAATTTATATTTAAGATCTCACATAAATATAAATTAACTTCTAAGGTTTAGTTTTAAAAGTTAGATTAAATTTTAGTGCAAACATAAATCATAGTACTTGGAAATTGTTATTATTGTGTTAGAAGAGAATACAATCTTCTAATTTAGCTCTTTTCCAAAAGCCTGACTTGACAAATCCCTTGAATAGTTCGAACAGAGATCCAATTTTATTATTATTTATGAGAGCCTCATACCTAAGTGGTTTATTAGGTCTACTACAAAGCGAGAGGTATCGGGTTCAAATCCCAGTGCAGACAATTATAAATTAATGTATAATTTATTCGGTTTCTGGAAGTGCTTGACAGTGGCCAGGCGAGTATTTTGATATTGTCACACCTGTGGAATAGCCATGCTGAAGCACTTATTGGGCCGGCTCATCCGAGTGATACAACGGGCTCACAGAATACTCAACGTGAAACGGTTCTTGTACTGTATTTCGCTGAGTGAGTGAAGCTATTGGAGGCTCTTAAAAATGCCGCTTTAGTGTCGTAAAAAGCTGGCAACAAATCCAATGCACGGACTGTGGTGCGGTAGTCCATGGGCGGCGATATTTTCTTACCATATAAGAGACCCACCTGTTCCGTTGTCCGCTATACTTTAAAAAAAATCTTTGCGCCCAAAGACTACTGCACCGAAATCTGTACTTTATTTATTGCTTTCTTTCTACACCACTGAAACGGTAAGGTAAGCTTGGTTGGGCACTATGGATATCCTTACTCAGTCAGCGGTACACAATGCAAGTACTATTCACGCTGGTTTTCTGAGAGAAGTATTTAAATTATAATCTATTGATACAACACTGAAAGGCAATAGTGACGCTAAAATATAATAATTATCATATTATAATTTATAGCATCTTAACATGCATGATGCAATGGTATATAATATTGTTACTTACACTTGTTTAGTTCTATTTATAATAACTTTGTCTCTATAAATAATTTTCCACAAACTAGATTCGTTTATTATAAAATTCTTCAAATATTTAGAGGTTAATATTAAATTTCTTAAATCTCTTAAACGGAGACATTTCAATATATTTAGTAATACTTCAGGAGGCAGTTTTTCAAAACATAATTCATTCATTTTTATAAGTTTGAAAAAATGTACGTATTATTCAAATTTTCTAGTTTACTCTTACTTTGATCTATTACTTTATAGTTATGTCTATGTTCAACATATTGAGTAGGACATAGACATAACTAGGTATATTTACATAGTTGGAATTGAGTTAACCGTGAATCGATGTATCATTTAGTATAATCGATAAACAATTTTGCTATATTGTCATATTTACTAAAAATCTCAACCCAAATACAGAACCCAAAATAAAAACAAATCCAACTAGTTTTTTTTTATACGGCTTCTCGCTGTTGGCTAAAACGCTCTTTACAGCTTAAAGTGGGCGGGGGACAAGATCGCAAGCTCGCCGAGAGTACCGCTAATGGTTGTCCTGTGAGAATCGAACCTCGAATCCGAGGGGCCAGACGATATCTCACCAATATGAGGCTGGGAGCGAAGATCGATCACTATCAGTTATGGCAAAGTCAGTTTTTGCTACGATCTCTACACCAACTCCAATTATTTGATATTTTTATTTTTAGCTCTAAAATAAGACTATAAGTTATGTATTGGCTACTGTGATTGGATCATCCAGATTTAAATGTGAATTGGTGCCTACGGCGTTTTTTTGTACCTAGGCACAGATGTTAAAAAATTTGATGACGTTAATTTCTTAGTTATCTAGAAGAAAAGCCTAAATTAGCAATGCAACTTTATTAAACTTCATCAAGCTAAACTAACTGATAATTTTGAAAGATCTTCGTAAGAAAGTGGTATAGTGTAATCGTTAAGAATCTATAGATAAATAATTATGATTCTAATAGAAGTAGAATTTATTAGGATACATGATTATGCTGTATAGTCAACAAATAATGTAATTACTATAACTAAAACATAATCTGTCAATATTGTTATCTTAAATTAGACATACTTTAGAAATAATGGCGGCAACTCTGTATTATTATCAAATTATTAGTCTGTGATTTTAGCCGACTGTAGCCATCACCGAAAACTTAGAAAACAACGGGCTTGTGTATGGAAGTGCATTTGACTGATTGCGCCGCATTTAATGAACTTTAGGTAAGATTGGTTAAAAAAGAATATTATTCGAAATGTTTTAATTTTATATTATTGATCTTTACATAGTTATAATTATGTAATAGATTCTGTACATTTTAACCAGTATGACTCGGTACCTATTGTATTTTTATGAGAATTAGGAAATGTCATTTCGATACTACGGGTGTGTTCTGTAAATTTCTATCATTTAAACTTCTGTAGCATCTTGCTTAAAATAACTATATAAATATAAGTAGGATAATTATTTGTTGATTATGATAAAATTATATACATTTTATTATTGTTATTTACATGTTCGCTATAGGTTATAATAGCTTAAATCTTTTTAATGGTTTATTTATTATTTTCAGTGTGGAATGATTGTGAACAAAACCGCGTATGCTTAATTAAGTACAGAGCCAATAAGTTTATAATTTCTGTATCATAAATACTATCAAAATGGCAACTTTAGAACAGCAAGCCTCTAAGCTCTTGGATTTCAATCAAAAATTAGATATCAATCTACTTGATACCATAGTTGGATGCTTATATTCAACAGTTGGTGATCAACAGCGTGTTGCTCAAGATATTTTGACAGCTTTAAAAGAACATCCTGATGCTTGGACACGTGTAGACACAATTTTAGAGTTCTCACAAAATCAAGAAACTAAATATTATGCCTTACAAATATTAGAACAAGTTATACAAACCAAGTGGAAAATATTACCAAGAAACCAATGTGAAGGTATCAAAAAATATATTGTTGGTCTGATTATTAAGAACTCATCTGATCCAGTGATAATGGAAAATAATAAAGTATACCTAAAAAAATTAAACATGATATTAATACAAGTTTTAAAACGAGAATGGCCACACAATTGGGAAACTTTTATCAGTGACATAGTTGGAGCATCAAAAACTAATGAGAGCCTTTGCCAAAATAATATGGTTATCTTAAAACTGCTAAGTGAAGAAGTGTTTGTTTTCAGTACAGGACAACTGACTCAAACAAAAGCCAAACATTTAAAAGATACCATGTGTTCTGAATTTAGTCAAATCTTTCAGCTATGCCAGTTTGTTATTGAAAACTCTCAAAATGCACCCTTAGTAGATGCAACTCTTCACACACTTTTGAGATTTTTGAACTGGATACCCTTAGGATATATTTTTGAAATGAAATTAATTAGTACTCTCATTTTTAAATTTTTAAATGTTCCTATGTTCCGTAATGTAACATTAAGTTGCCTTACTGAAATTGCTGGAGTGACTGTAAGTAACTATGAAGAACAGTTTGTTGCTCTTCTTGCACAAACTATGGAGCAATTAGAGATAATGCTTCCCCTTACTACAAACATAAGAGATGCCTATGCTGCAGGCCGAGATCAGGAACAAGTGTTTATTCAAAACTTGGCTTTATTTTTATGTACTTATTTAAAAGAACACGGTCAATTAATAGAAAGACGAGGTTTAACAAACACTTTAATGAATGCCCTGCGATATTTAGTTTTAATATCGGAAGTTGAAGAAGTAGAAATTTTCAAGATCTGTTTAGAATTTTGGAATGCCTTAGCTGCTGATTTATATAAAGTAACTCCTTGTTCCCATTCTGCTGGGCTTGGTTTCAGTTTAGGAAAAAGTATGGGAAGAAAGGCCCTTTATGCAGATGTGCTTAGTAATTTACGTTACATTATGATATCCAGGATGGCAAAACCTGAGGAGGTTCTTGTTGTGGAAAATGAAAATGGTGAAGTTGTAAGGGAGTTTATGAAAGATACTGATTCTATTAGCCTGTATAAGAATATGAGAGAGACATTGGTATATTTAACTCATTTAGATTATGCAGATACTGAACGTATAATGACTGATAAGTTGCAAAATCAAGTAAATGGTACTGAGTGGTCTTGGAAAAATTTAAATACATTGTGTTGGGCAATTGGCTCTATATCTGGGGCTATGACAGAAGAGGATGAAAAGAGGTTTCTAGTAATTGTTATAAAAGATTTATTGGGTTTATGTGAACAGAAAAAAGGTAAAGATAACAAAGCAATTATTGCTAGCAACATTATGTATGTTGTTGGGCAATATCCACGCTTCCTCAGAGTTCATTGGAAGTTTCTAAAGACTGTTGTTAATAAACTGTTCGAGTTCATGCATGAAACTCATGATGGAGTCCAAGATATGGCATGTGACACATTTATAAAAATAGCCTTAAAATGTCGGCGTCATTTTGTTACAACTCAAGTGGGAGAAGCATGCCCATTTATTGAGGAGATATTAAGTACCATCAGTTCAATCATTTGTGATCTACAAACACTTCAAGTTCATACCTTTTATGAAGCAGTTGGCTACATGATAAGTGCCCAAGTGGACCAAGTGGCACAGGAGCAACTTATTGAAAAATACATGTTGTTGCCAAATCAGGTATGGGATGACATTATATCACAAGCATCTCACAATGTAGATATCCTTAAGGATCCTGAAGCAGTCAAACAGCTTGTGAGCATTCTCAAAACCAATGTCAGTGCTTGTCGTGCATTAGGTCACCCATATGTTGTGCAGCTTGGAAGAATATATTTAGATATGCTAAATGTCTACAAGGTTATGTCTGAAAATATCAGTCAAGCTATTGCTCTCAATGGTGTAGCAGTCACTAAGCAACCTCTTATTAAAAATATGAGGATAATAAAGAAAGAAACTTTAAAGTTGATAGGAAGTTGGGTGTCTCGATCCACAGATAACAGCATGGTTTTGGAAAACTTTATTCCCCCTCTTCTTGATGCTGTCCTCCTAGATTATCAAAGGACAACAGTCCCTGATGCTCGGGAGCCAGAAGTATTGGAATGTATGTCTGCTATTGTACACAAACTTGGAGGTCATATAACATCTGAAGTACCAAAAATTTTTGATGCAGTATTTGAATGCACTTTAGATATGATCAATAAGGACTTTGAAGAATATCCTGAACACAGAACTGAATTTTTCCTGTTATTGCAGGCTGTTAACTCATATTGTTTTAAAGCATTCCTTAGTATACCCCCAGCACAATTTAAATTGGTGTTGGATTCCATTATTTGGGCATTTAAACATACAATGCGGAATGTATCAGATACTGGTCTGCAGATAATGTACCGATTATTACAAAATGTTGAGCTGCATCCTCAAGCAGCACAGAGTTTCTACCAGACATATTTGTGCGACATCTTGGAGCATGTTTTTAGTGTAGTGACTGATACTTCTCATGGGGCTGGTCTTACAATGCATGCCACAATCTTAGCGCATATATTTTCTCTGGTTGAGACTGGCCGTGTTACCATTGCTCTTGGACCAACACCAGATAACGTAGTTTACATTCAGGTAAGAATGTATGTTATAGCTATAATATATGATTGATGATGTTTATAAGTAAGGAATACATAGAAAGAATGTCTATAATTTTAAAGAACTCAAACTAATTATTTCAGGAATATGTGGCAAATCTTTTAAGAACAGCATTTCCTCATTTGACTGCCAATCAAGTCAAAATCACAGTACAGGGATTATTTAATCTGGATCAAGATATTCCTGCATTTAAGGACCATCTAAGAGACTTCTTAGTTCAGATAAGGGTATGAATCATCTTTCACAAATGTTGTATTCACAGAAGGGATTGCCTTTGGATACCAAAATTATTTTATAAAAAATTGTCAGAAAAAAAAGAAAATGGGCACGTGACTTTCGTAATTATGCCTGTGTCTTTTGCTAAGATAGGTCTGCATAAAGTCTTAACATATATATTAATTATCTTAGGAGATAATGATGTTGATATATTTCATACAACAATGTTCATTAAAAAAAACTAAAAGTGTTGTTTCGCGATTAATTTTTGAGTAATATGTATATTATTATAGTTCTCTTGTTACATCAGTAATGGTATCAATACTTGATTTGTGTTTGTGATGTTGTTGGGGGATATCTCTAGATCTACTGAACCGATCTTTAAAATACATACACAAATAGAAAGTTGCGTTATTTGTGAGTTACATAAGCTATATATTAACCTGAAATATAAAATTTGGCGGTAGTAAGATTTTCAAAGTCGAAGAAGTGAGGGTTGAACAGTAATGTTTTTTTTATATAGTATAGCGGACAACGAAGCAGGTGGGTGTCCTATATGATAAGAGGATTCCGCCGCCCGTGGACATTCGCGCCACAGTCCGTGCATTGGTTGTGTTGCCGGCTTTTTTACGCCACTTAAGCGGCAATTTTTAAGGGCCTCCGATATCCTCACTCACTCAGCGAAACACAGTACAAGTACCGTTTCACGTTGAGTATTCTGTGAGCCCGTGATCACTGGACTAACCGGCCTAATTTGTACGTCGGCTTATTCTACAGCATGACTCTCCCACGGGTGCGACAGTCTTAACACGATCGCCCGGTCACTGTCAAGCCCTTTCAGAGACCGAATAAATTATAAGTGTTCGGACAGGGATTCGAACTCGATACCTCTCGCTTCATAGTATGCTTATAAAACCACTTATCTACGAGGTTCTCTTAAATTATTCAATTTTATTATAAAGTACAATTAAATGTTCCTAAAAATATCGCAAACACAGAAATCCTGTATTGAATGAAAGAAAATCGTTTGGTTATCTATGACAACTTTTCTTAGATGCCAAAATAGAATACAAAAATATAATTAAATTGAAATTTTTGAACGGTTTAATTATCCAGGTTCAAAGAATTTAGCAGTTTTTAAAACCTTCCATTCAGAACATTGAGGAGTGTCCTTCAAATCTTTTCTCTTAAAAAGAAGATTGTCAATAGGCGATCAATTTTCATATAGAAATTACAAACACGTTTGCCATTGGAAATGTACACGATCAATCTTCACAAAGGATATTCAAATTAAATATCACATTTCCATCGCTTTCCAAACCGACCTTCAAACAAACCGGGAAAAAGGTTTCAATTCGACGTATATTTTTTGTCTAATCCACTCGCCGGTACGTTTACAAAGAACATCGAATCGTTTTTCCATGTTCAGATTATATCGCCGATATATTTATTATATATATTATAATACTAGCTTACCACGACAAAGGTTGTTTTGCCACATACATTATCAAGGGATAATATCCCTATTAATAAATAAGGATTGATCGTAGAAGGCTTGATTAAATTTAGGGTTATATATTATAAAAAATAGAAATAAAAAAATAATTGGAGTGAACCACCGTTATCCTTACATGCACGTCGTAGTTTAGTAAAGTTAACCTAATATATTTAATAATATTATAAATATATATTATAAGTATACATTTAAATATAATGAAAAAAGGAAATATTAGATTTTGGAATCTATTATATCTATACTATACTATTAATGTCCGTTAGAATCGAGTTTACACAGTTCAAATGAAATATTTTAAATACTTAAAAACGCGCTTAAAAGCACGCAGGCAATTCGTTTGGTGTTTTAGTAATTTGTTTATTCCTTATCGAAAAATACTTAGTTTCTAATCCATAACATTTTAGACATTGATTGCATTACATATATTTGTGCCAGAATTGCACTGGAGTAAAATTATGGTGTCATTATTTTTTTTGTTCTATTGTTAGACTCACTTTACGATTGTATTTGCACAAGATACTATGGAGTGCATATTTTTGCGTTTTACAGGAATACACAGGCGAAGATGATAGTGATCTGTATTTAGAGGAACGACTGTTAGCTCTCAGCCAGGCCCAAGAGGAAAAACGGAGGGTCCAACTTTCGGTGCCGGGCATCATCAATCCGCATGAATTACCCGAGGAGATGCAGGATTAGTTATCTTATCTAGCTACGGAAGGCAGGATAACAGTTCACATGTCGCGGTTCTCATTTCGAATAGCTTCACTCGACTTGTACTCGTTGTGTACAAGCAACGATTAATTAAAATAAAATTGTTTTAATAATACAAAGATTACCTATTCAAATTTAATTTTATATGTGAATTGTTATCCAGTATAGTATAGTACTTGTGCTTAGTTTAATCACCTTGTTTTGTTAATTTGTACAGAGGGTTGCCTGGTGAAATGTTAGATGATGAATGCAAGTGTTAAGGTTAATACAAACCTTTTCAGATAAGGTATATTTTGCAAGTACAAGACATAATTAGAGTATGGCCTTTTTTAAGTGTAAGAAAGAAATCATGCAACTTTACAGTGCTAATAAAATAAATCCATAATAGAATTTCCACTTATGTGCGCAATAGGACTTCCTCAAATTCCCAAAGAAAATATTTGCTTATGAATTTTTAGTTTGATATTAAATTATTAACGTTTCAAGATTCGTGTATATTCAATAGTTTTATTCTAAATGAGCCTAATTAATTACTCTATTACTTTTTCCAAAGCATTGGCTGTTTAAAGTTCTTTAACTATTTTCTTTATTGGGGTTGTAAATCTCTGTGATGAATTCTAATATTGGGTATTATGTATATGCTCGGAATCTAAGTATTATGATTAGACAGACTTAAATGAATTGCTGTTAGTATCTACGTTTTTGTTTAATGTTGTCGAAACTAACTTCATAATGGTTTGGGAATTTAATATTTCTTCCAATTTATTTTGACCTGATGCATTGTAAAGTACTTCATTTTGTGTTTTAAATAAACAAATAAATATAAACTTGTATATTTGCTGATTGCCCCAATTAGTTTATAGTGTATCTAAAACTCATACTAAATCAT
This sequence comes from Delias oraia, assembly GCA_018230265.1. Taxonomy (NCBI): domain Eukaryota; kingdom Metazoa; phylum Arthropoda; class Insecta; order Lepidoptera; family Pieridae; genus Delias; species Delias oraia. The sequence goes on from DWCF01005333.1 coordinate 13,640, forward strand.
TTTTACTAAGAAAATTATAACAATGAACGGTCTTATAGTAAACCCTCTTCTGTGCGTTATGATTTAAAAAGATATCCTCTCAGGCACAACATTGGCATTCGACATAGCTTTCGTCTTGTCCATGTTCATTTTCAAGCCCACTCTTTGTGAAACTCGGTTGAGGTCTTCGAGCATCATGATGAGTTCCTCCGACGACCTTGCCATGACTACAATGTCGTCGGCAAACCGAAGGTGAGTGATGTATTCGCTGTTGATGTTGATGCCAAGTCCTTGCCATTCCAGGAGTTTGTAGGCGTTCTCCATTATGGCAGTAAACAGTTTCGGAGATATAACGTCTCCCTGTCTTCCGCCTCATCTCAGTGGAATGGCCTTCGTGCTCTGCTCCTGTACACGGACCGACACGGTGGCGTTCTTATACAAACACTTCAACACTGCGATGTTAAGAAAATCAATGCGGCATCGCTGGAGAGACTCAAGCACCGTTCATGTTTCCACCGAATCGACTATGAGAAAGTGCACAAACGCTAAACATAATGGAAGGTTATACTGTTCGGTCTTCTGTATAGCCTGCCGCAGCGTATGGATGTGGTCTATGGTACTTCGGCAACGGGCTTGTTCGGGAGGCTGGAAATCATCAAGCCTGTGTTCGAAACGGGTAGTGATAACTCTTGAGAACAGCTTATAAGCATGGTTCAGAAGCGTGATGGGTCTGTAGTTCTTTAATAGGCTGTTATACCCCCATGTGGCTACCGGGTCAGAATAGTACCACTCCTAGTCTTCCTAATGGGATGTCGTAAGAGGCGACTAAAGGAT
>DWCF01005334.1:0-14452 GCA_018230265.1 Delias oraia
AAGCGACCACGTTTCAGATCCATATGTCAACACTGGCAACACGCACTGGTTGAAGACTTTCGTCTTCAGGCACTGAGCAATTTTAGAGAAGATGTACTTGAGTTTTCCGAACGCTGCCAATTCGAGTTGGATCCGTCGATTGACCTCCTTCTCGAAGCCGGACCTACCTAACTGGACAGTTTGCCACAGGTAGACGTATTCGTCAGCAACTTCAAGTAAGGCATTCCCAACTATAACCAGTATAGGTGCGACATGAGCATTAACCATGACATTGGTCTTGTCCATGTTCATCTTAAGACCCACCTGTTGGGATACCTTGTTGAGGTCTCAACAACTCCATGGTTGATTTTGAGAGTTTTTGTGGAGGTCCCTTTCGGCGGCCTCGAAAATACCGACACCCGATCTCTTAAACAGCTGCAACCATCCTCCTGCTGATCTCGTCAACTGAGACTATGCCGTCCAGGCATGCAAAGCGATTCGCGAGCGCTTACTGAAACTTTTCGGGAATCAGGATCTGAGCAGTTGTTGGCCGGAGCGTTGACTTCATTAGGCGCGACCGTTTACGCTTGACGTCGATATTCAACCATTTGCGTTGCGGCTATTTCTTGAAGAAAGAATTCATCGCGAAGAGTCCCTCCTTCTCCAAGAAATCAGCTAGCATCAGACCCCTATCGTTTCGCTGCCCCAATCCATAATTCCCTACTCTCACTTCGTCGCCTCTCTGCGCGCCAAGTCTCGCATTAAAGTCCCCCATCACAATGATGTAATGGGTTTTGGAAGCATGTATGGCCTTAGAAATATCCTCATACCTCATACATGACCTCGACCTCGTCATCGGACTGTCTCGACATAGGTGCGAAAACCTGTATGACCTTCATCGAATACCTTTTAGTTATTCTGAGTATCAGGAACGCAACTCTACTCGAGACACCCCCGACTTTTACCATATTGTTAATGAGGGACTTCCTCACGAGAAACCCGATACCACCCTGGGATAGCTGGTCGCCTTCCCGATGGTAGAGCAAGTTTCCGGCCCGCAGGATTACCGTGTCCTTCCCCTCTCTTCGGACTTCTGATAACCCTACGATGTCCTAGTGTGACTTGCTCACTGCCTCCTCCAGCTCATACATCTTCTCGTCGGTCCTAAAAGTGCGTGCGTTATATGTCGCCAGGTGCAAGGTCGTTGGGTGGCGGTAGCCGTGCCGCTGCCGGTGATTCTTAGCACCCCCTGCTCCGCCGAACCCACAGCCGCTACCGTAACTGGGACTAACGGGGCTGCCGGGAACTAGGGGCCGTAAATTGTTTGTATCGGTCATAGGGGGTTATTTGCCTTAATCACCACACTTGGCAGGCGGGTTGGTGATCGCAGAACATATGCTGTACTCGAAAGGGCGGTGCTGCCCACCCGGTGAAGTGTCCTTTAGTCGCCTCTTACGACATCCCATTAGGAAGACTGGGTGTGGTACTATTCTGATCCGGTAACCACACGGTTTAAAGACTATAATTGTTACTAATTAATAAATTACTCATTATAATAACATATTAATACCATTAAGCTAATCACTTGAAAGGCAGTTCTTTGCATAACATTTAACATTAAGACTGAAGTAACTTTTAGCGGGAGATTTAGTGATCTAAATTTTTTTAAACATTTGAGTTATTTAAGAGGTTAATGTTATATTATGTACGTATGTCTCTACAATTTAAAAAATCGCACATGCTTAAGAAATATTAACAATAAAGATGAAAAACGCCGATATTAATGATTACAATAACAACGATGTTACACATAATAATATTTAAAACATTATATTTATAATAATTTTAATCGCCATTATGGTATATAGCAGCCTTTATTGAACACAGTTAGGTATGGTAAATATCTCTTTTATTTAAGGCAAATATAAATATTTTAATAAACAATAAATTCCTTGTGTGACATAATCCTTTAAAAGATTTTTAATATTATATTGGAATATTCAGAAGCATCACTACACAATATATATATATATATATGTATTTAAACAATAATGTCATTGTTAAATTACTTACGTATTACATAGGTATATATACAATTCAGCAACTTTGAGTATGAAAATAAAATCGCTTACCCTTTTTCCTAGTAACGAATACGACTGCATGTCCATAAAATTATATCATATACCTATGTAAATAACTAAAAGCTTAATGCGTAATTACAAGAAACACAGTTAACATAGAGTTATGTACTCACTTTTGAGGTTTTAAATGCCGGCCACGTGGTATTGTTTTGCTCTACGAGACAGGTCTGCCGCTGTCTGTGTCTCCACAACGACAGAACTCATTCAGGCAACGCTCGGTCGTGTTCCACTTCCTTCAACTAAAAACTTACGATAACATGCCAACGTCATACGAGAACATAGACCACCTCGCTCTTTCATTTTAAAATCGTATATTGCTTTCTCTTTCAGCTACCGTTAAGGTCAATGATGTGAATACTATTGTTTGTGACACTCGTTAAATAGGGTTTCGAATGCCATAGGTAGTTCGTCTGTCCGTATTTTCTCATGAACCGATCTTACAGAACAGTTTATAAACTATAACTAATATAATTTATATTAAAGTTATGTTTTCGTTTCCAAATTATGCTATTAATATCAAAAAGTAGTTTCATACGGTAAAATATGTTAAGTTAATCACGAGTTTTTGCTAAAAAGCTATCGGCTCTATTCAATTGAGCCAACCTACAAAGTTTATTTATCTTGATCTCTCGCTAGTAGAATATTCACAAAAATTCTTGATAATCCATATATAATATTAATCAAATGATGGTAGTCTTTCACTTATTATTAAAGTAAGCAGCTGTCTGAGAAGAATCGCTTGCTTTTTAAAAGATGATCACATTTTTTTATAGTACAGAAGGCTAACTTTCGGTCCCAAGTAATTTGTGGGATTTAATTAATATCACATCTTAAAAAAAACTTAGCGGTTTTAAGCATGAAAGCGTAACAAAATTAACTTTCGCCTTTGATATTAAGTACTTAGTTACAACCCGGTGACGACTTCCTGTAAGAATATGACCCGTGGATCATTTATATTGCTCTACGCTCTAATAACACCAGTGAGGCACATTTTTCTGCTTTTCACAACCTCAACACGTTATGATAGGACATTTCTTTCTTTCTTCATTTATAATATTAGTATAGGTTATAAAAAAATGAAATGAGATGTGGTATTTTACCACTTTTAGTGTCTATCTTAACTGCTGATATGTATAAAACATATTTACAGTAAATAAAATAAAAAAGTTTGTTTTATCAAAATATGTAGTTTTATTTGAGAATATAGGATACATACATATATATAACGTTATCTCCAGAAATCTGATATATCAAATTCATAGTTTTATTACAAATAATTCACGTAAAAATTTATTGAACTCAAAGAATCAAAAAATACCCTATTAACACCATTTATAACTAAACTCTAAACTAAATTAATGATTAATTAATGAAACTAATTAATTAATTAATTAAACTATTCCATTTTGTATGTACATATTTAAGAACTTACAAGAATCAAATTAATAAATATATTAGCAAAATAGCTTTTGAAATTAAATTCTAGAAATTTAAATAAATTCCACCTATTTCATAACCTTCAAATAGAGTAATTAAATTAAATTTTTTAATCAGTTTTACGATAAACTATTTACTAGGAGTAATTTTATGTTTTAATTGCTACAACTAGGCAACAAGTGGAATAATTGACGATAGGTTATATGCTGACGTGATAGATTTCGAATAAAAACAGTAGAAAAATAGAGTCAAGTTAAATTAAATTATCATAACTGTATTCAGTAGAGGTTCTGTTGAGGATTGGATAGTCAAGGAATGTAACTGTTGTGTTAATAGGTCTCTTGTACATTTCTATAACTTGAATTACATTTTTCGCAGGCGCAGCATTAAGCCATACTCCAGGTACGTAGAGAGTTGCTTGGGGACGGGCTTCAGGCCAATATCTTCCGAGAAGATGACCATTTATGCTTATGTATCCCTAGAAATATTCGAATTTATTATATTGCATACAAAATACACCAACAAAGTATAATAGAAATTAAAATGATAAAAAATAATATTGAAGCTCTATAGGTAAATAGGAAAACTTCATACTTTTTATTATGGTATAGCAAAAACCGGAGCAGGTGGGTGTTCTATATAGAAAGAGAACACTGCCGCCAATGGTCAACCGTGCTAAAGACCACGCATTAGTTGTGTTGCCGGATTTTTACGCCGCTTAAGCGGCATTTTTAAGGGCCTTGGATATCCTCACTTACTCAGCGAAACAGTAGATGCACCGTTTCAAGTACAACTAACATTTCTCGCTGAGTATTCTGTGAGCCCGTGATATCACTTCGGACGAGGCGGCGCAATTAGTGCGTCAGCATGGCTCTATCACGGGTAAGACAGGCCATATTTGTATTATTTGGCTCACAATCGCAGATACAAATACTAAGCAAGCATAGGTACAATCGAATTGAGAACAGCCACTTTTTTCTATTAAATTAAACTTCCAGCTGACTAATAAGTGAGCAGGGAAACAGTTGGGTAAATTCATTTATACATAAATCGAGTTTAGAAATATTTTTTTAAAACGTACCAGATTTTAAAGTTACAAGATATTACAAGTTACCATAGAGAGCGAAAACTACACTTATTGCACCTTATCAAAAAGGCGATAGAAGCGTTTAGATCTTATTTCAAGATAAGCGATGATCTATTAGAATTGATTTGTAAGCATAGTGTAGATATAAAATTTAAGTTGTAATATTTTATATGTATAATGGAGTATTTTAATATGTAGACTTAATGAATGAAACTAGGGAGAGACATGCTGACGCTCTAATTTGGCCGGCTCATCCAAAGTGATACCACGGGCTCACAGAATATTCAGCGTGAAATGGTACTTGTATTGTGTTTCGCAGAGTGAGGATATCGGAGGTCCTTAAAAGTGCCGCTTAAGTGACGTAAAAAGCCGGAAACACGACCAATATCCGGACAATGGCGCGGTTGTTCATGGGCGGCGGTGTTCTAAATAAAAAAAAATTAAAATTACCTTTCCCCAGCCGGTCATATCTACAAACGTATCCAAAGGATCTCCGGTCGGCAGCACAAAGTTACCGGTTAATAATAATGGCGGGCAAATTATTGTATCTGAGACGTATGTTGTCGGCTCTACCTGCTCGCCGTCTTTTACATCTATGGGATATCCTGATACAGACCACTGCCCTTCTAATACAGTATTATTAAACACTACAGTGCTAAGAATTCCCTGTAAAACAATTGCATATATATTTTAGTCTTCAGTGTTATCATTATGTTCATGAATTTACAACAATACATTTTATAAGGAAAAATAAAAAACAATATAGGAATAAAATAATATTTTTATAAGCATTATTGTATATTTTCAGTAATATTAAGCTATAAGCTCAAAGTAGGTATATTTTTTACGTTTTTCTTTGGGTTTTTCTATTTCTATCACAATCCTATGAAGTAGTCCGTTTTTGGTACGAAACGAATAGATCCCGTTGCTAAGTAGTGCGCGCCTTTTTTAATAAAATATTTTATCAATATCTTGAAAGATTGGCGGTCTTTGCTAAAATTCGCAAGTATTACTTTTATAAAATATATAACTCCACTAAAGTACACAGGTACCTCATAAGCGCGCAGCTTCTCGGCGAAATATGAATCTTTTTCGCGTAACTAGGTGTATTCGATTTAGTTTTTAAGTTAAAATTATCATATTATTAAAGTAGTAGGCTCAGTTATATATTACTACTTAAAAATATTTTTTAGTTAGTAATACATTATATAATAAGTTAATTTTTTTTTGGGCATTCTGAAATCGAAGTATTTTTCTAAAAGTAATTTTTACAAATTATCAAGTCGCAAAAAGCAAGTTAATTAATTATAGGTAGATATTAAACTTACTATGAATAAGTTTGGTTAAAAAAATATGAAATTCTTACCATATGTTACTAACCATTTTAACCAAGAAATCTTGTAAGAAAAGATTTTACTTGTAGTGCCTAGATTGAAAATAATCTTGTTTAAGAATGCATCTGATAGGTATTGATTAGCGATTAGAGACTCACCTTATAATCATGAAGCTTAGGTCCGAAATTGATTCGTCCTTGATTTTCTACAAGCAATGATAGAGTTGACCCGGGACTTGACTTGATATTCAATGAGTACGCTCGGTATCTGCGATTTATAACACCTTGGAACTCCTACAATAATTGTATTAATAAAATATAACTTCTAGCCTATTTAGACACCTAAATATATCGTAAAACATAACGCTAGTTTTATTATAATAAATGAATAACTTTCTTTATTTAAGGGTTTTTAGGCTGCCCAAGGGTCCGTTAAGCGATACATAGTTGGAATCAAAGAAAAATAATAAACTAATCTAAGTGAACACATAGAAAATATATTTTTAAGAAAATGGCAATTATAATTAGATATTATAATTATTATTTTAATTAGATATTATATTACCGAACCGCTCTTGACCAGAAAGGAGATTCCAGAAGAGTTGCACCCTTTTAAGCCTTACAATTTTTAGCAACAACAGGCCAATGATGTATGTATTTATTAGGCCAAATAGTTTGAACAAAATACAACTTACATTATTGATATAAACAAATATCCAATCCCTTGGGCTTTGTATTTTTAATAGTCCATCTCCGGGAATCGTAGTTTCGTAAAGCATCAAACCCGAGAATTGTTTTAATTGCTCAAAAGTAGGCAATTTACTTCCCGTTACTGAATTGTATTTCTTGGCCAACTTATTTCTCCCTTCATCAGACAATAGGTTAATTTTAGGGTATAGGGTGACGTCACCATATGCACCTTTCTTACTTATTGTAGGTAGTGGTAAATCAATGATTTCAGGTTTAAACTGTAAACATATATGTTTATTAAAAGACAAAAACTAATCATTCTATTGAAATAGGAAATACGATATTGCTAGTACCTAATTATACCTAGATAGAGACTTATACATCATCATTTTATTTAGGTAAATGAAAACCGAGGAGAAATTACTTATAAATTCTAATATTATAAAAAGCAATTCGTTTTAAAAATACCTACTTTAATATAATATAGTACATATCAGGAATCGAGATGCAACGATTATGTTTAGTATGTAAATATACTTAGACGCACCTAAAATTATTACATAATAACAATTGTTTAGATATCAATTGTAATTACGCGAAATACTTTCCGAACCAGAATAAAATTATATATATGTAATATTTTACGCACTTAATTATTATACTGAGAGCTATTCTAGTAATCATAACTTACAGAATCGTAAAATCACTTACCTTAGCAATAGCGTCTCGGATGGCATAGTATTTCGGTGTCGGATCCCCGGCTTCTGAGAGAGGGGCGTCATAATCGTATGACGTTATGTCTGGCTGATAAAAGCTGCCGTAATTTGCTCCTAGAAATTTTAAAACCTCAATCTCACCGGAGAGTTGTAATATGACTTTTATGTTATAGGCGGACAACGCAGCAAGTGGATATACCTATATGGTAAGAGAACACGGCCACCTATGGACACCCGTGCTACAGTCCGCGCATTGGTTATGTTTCCGGCTTTTTAAGCCTCTTAAGCGGCATTTTTAAGGGCCTCCGATATCCGCACGTACTCAACGAAACACAGTAGAAGTACCGTTTCAAATGTAGCTACTGTTTCACGCTGATTATTCTGTGAGTCCGTGGTATCACTTGCGTTTGTTAGCTATCCCGTCACCGCTAACTTGGATTTTTATAATCTTTTAAGGCCTTAAAGGAATACGCTCTTTTCTTGAAGGTCCCCGAGTCGTCCTTGAATTATTTTGAAAACTATGACATTATTGTCATTATATATTTAATAACGACTTTCCCGCGAAAGATATTGATTGTATTAATACCCATTGCACGTAGAAATAGTAACAAGTAGGTAAATAATGATTACTTAAAACTTAATCAATCATCAAAGGCGTCGTGAAAGCACGGATACTTTGTTCATCATATAATGATGCACTTTCTAATCTATCATAGTTCAATGTTTGCAATATTCAAATAAAAGTAAGAACTTACACATAAAACCATTCATTACGTCAAATTAATTGAGTAATGAGCATAATGAATAATGAGAGAATAATTAATAAAAGTAAATTATACTAATTTTAGTAAACATTTTGCAAAGCCAAACGACGTGTGAATTTGTTGTAAAGAAGAAAATAACGTGAATGCCAAGGAGAAAAAACGCTATGTTAAAAATATATTGTAGGTATATACTGACTATTTGTATTACCTACTTGTCAAATGCTTATAGATATATTTGGTACATAGCTTGTAAAATTGAGCCAAAATAAAGGCGGTAGAGAGCCGTGGGAGAACCATGCTAAAGCATATGCAGGCGCACTAATTGGGCCGGCTCGTTCAAAATGAAACCACGGGCTCACAGAATACTCAGCATGAAATGGTAGTTGTACTTGACACAATGCTTCTACTGTATTTCGCTGAGTGAGTGCGGATATCCGAGACCCTTACAATTGCCGCTTAAGTGGCGTACAAAACCGGCAACCGGGAACCGGACTATGGGGCGTTGTCCTTGGGTGGCGGTGTTCTCTTACCAAATAGGAGACCTACCTGCTCTATTGTCTGCTATAACATTAAAAAGTAGGTACGTTTCGTCTGTCTGTTGAGCATATTTTTAAATACGGTCAAGTTTTTACGACGTTTTTTTGACGTTTTGGGCAAAACGAATAGGTTTTTTTATATATAAAGTTTTATAATAGAAACTGTATATTATTAATATAAATTATTATTAGTAAAATAGTTTTTTATAGTAATTAATAAATAAATGCTAACCTATTTGAATACTTTAGTAAAATTAGGAACTTTAAATTAAATTTTCATAAAAAATGCACAATTTTTTGTCTATTCTGCCTCTATATTAATACAAATTGGGCTTGTTAACAAAAACCATTAACCTGAGGTCAATCCAAAATTGGTTCCACCGTGAAACATGTAGAAGTTGAAATTAATATCATGTTCCAACATATCACGTAGAGTGTCAACTACTCTTTCAGTAGAAACTTGCTGTAAGTCCTCTGTCCAATGTGTTAGCCAGCCGGGGTAATACTCGGAATTCATAAGAGGCCCTGAGGGCATGAATTTACGCAGATCTTCGAAGGTTTTTGTCACATTTTTCACTAAAATTACATCAAGTTACAAATTAATAACTGAAGCGTGTCAATCATAAAGAAAATTGCGCAAATGTGCGTCGCGAGCGCTATTATAGATGATGAGCGCACTTTGTCATAAGAAATCAGAGAATTACACATTCACATAAATTAAACAAATAAATGACATTCAATATACACAATCAGTATCTAACGAAGTTAACTGATATCATTATTATCTAAAAATAACACAATGGTGAAGACAAAGGTTCACTTTGAAAAAGAAAATGATCAATGAGGTTAAAGACTTTATGCTGATTAAGTGATCAGCATTCTGTGAACATCGAAACATTTATTTTGTTTATATTATTTAAATCCAAAACTTTCGATGCAATATACGTTACAAGTAAGCGCTTTCCCGAAGTGATACCACGGGCACACAGAATACTCGGCGTCAAAAGGGTACTTGTACTATGTTTCGCAGAGTGAGTAAGGATATCGGACGCCCTTAAAAATGACGCTAAAGTGGCGTAAAAAGTCTTCAATACAACCAATGCCCGGACTGTGGCGCGGTTGCCCATGGACGGCGGTGTTCTCTTACCATATAGGAGACCTGCTCTGTTATACACTAAATTATAAAATAAAAAAAGTAAATTTCACATAAAATGATTAAATTATTATGTACTTACCTGGACCGAAATCAATGGTTGTCAATACTCCACTAACTGAACCATCAAGAAAGTATGATCGGTACATGCCATCTGTTGTATACAAAATGGCATTGTTCTCAACATGCTCCGAAATAATATCGCGAATCCTCTTCATATAATTCTTACTGGCGCCGTAGCTCCCGTATTCGTTTTCCACTTGAACGAGAATCACTGGGCCGCCATTTCCATAAAGCAGAGGCTTCACCAGGGAAAACAGCTTTGAAAACCAGCGTTTAGTTTCGTTGATAAAGTCTAGAAAATATACTTGTCAATCATTTTTATATATAGTTAAGTAGATTGTGTCTTCGGAATTCTAACAGTGAAAATGTATTCATTATTGATGAAATAGTTGTAGAGTTTAAATAAGTACGTACAATATTTTAAAAATCATGATTATGCTATAATTTATTTTTGTATGTATGTCAATTTAATCAGGTTTTTCTCACATTAAGCATTCATTAAAATTCTAAGCGTAAATTATGCATCATTCAAATTTAAAAATTACGTAGTTTTTTAGAAGTAGCAGGTATTTAGCATAAAAAAATAATACTCTTAGTCATTGACTTTGTTTATATAATATAGATATAGCGTTTAAAGATATAGGTTTAAGTATTTCATAAACGAAATAGTTCCTCAATCATTTATTTACCTGGGTCTGTTGTGCGTAATTTTATATTTGGATATTTGCCAAGTAGCCAATAAGGGAAACCACCCTGAAAATTAAACTTCTTTTCAATTTCCTTTCTGAACGAATACCAAGGTCTGTTTAAATGACAAAATATTAACCCCACTAAAACATTATAATAAATTCAAAGATTTTAAAACTTAAGCATTACAGCGCGCAATTTGTTTCAAATTGATTACCAAATTAATTGATAAAAAGAAACTGCCAAGTAAAAAAAAATCGTGCGATCACGACATAGTAACTTATTCTTTGAATTGCAATAAAGATTGCGTGTCCTGGTAAAATATATCACCACTTTTACATTTATTCATTTGAGAATCGCTTAATATAAACATATTGAACAGTTAAGGGCATATATTAACTGAAATTTTAGTTTTTCATATGGTATAGCGGGCGACGGAGCAGATGGGTCTCCTATATGGTAAGAGAACACCAATGAACAACTGCGCCACAATCCGGGCATTGGTTGTGTTGCAGGCTTTTTACGCCACTTAAGCGGCATTTTAAAGGGCCTCCGATATTCTCATTCCCTTAGAGAAACACAGTAGAAGCACTATATCAAGTACAACTACCATTTCACGCTGCATATTCTGTGAGCCCGTGGTATCACTTCAGACGAGTAGGCCCAATTAGTGCGTCCACGTATACTTTAACATGGCTCTCCCACCGGTCCCACTTAAAATACGCGTTCAGTAAAATAAAACGCGTTCAAACTGTTATGTTAGATAATACCGTACCAGGTCTCTTTCAGCGCAAATGTACGGTCCAGGTCTTAGTAGCACGTACAAACCCTCCTCTTCGGCAATTTTCAAAAACTCTACTATATCATTGTCACCTGAAAATGATTCAACCCCTTCTTCAGGCTCATGGCTGCTCCATTCGACGTATCTAAAAAATACTTTTTTATATACATTTACACGAATATTTGCAACTAAACTAATTAACGAATACGATATTTCAAATAGGAAGGTTCGGGATACCATAATAATTCTAATAAACTACAACAATTATACTTAAAGAGTTACACGGCTCTGTTCTATTTACAGAAGTCAAAATAAATTGTCGGTAAAAGTTCGTTGGGTCAGCGCATCTATAATCGTAAGCGCATAATATATATATAAATAAATTTATTCGCTTATCAGCGACAACAGAAAAATAACAGGATACTACAAGTACGCACGTTGCTACAGAATTGAGTCCGGCTGCTTTCAATTTCCTTAATCTATCCCGCCAATACTCATGGGGCACTCGGAAGTAATGTACGGATCCGGACATAATGCGAAGCGACGCATCATTCAGCATAAACTCATTGCCTACTATGCTTATATTGCGCCTAAACTGTGAACAAGACGTATAATAAAAAGTCACGAACACATCGTTGTTTAAATCAATGCGTTTATAAAATAACTACTTATTTCTAAATTATTCATCATCATCATCATTTCAGCCGTGAGACGTCCACTGCTGGACATAGGCCTCCTTCCCCTTGGACCTCGGAGTCGGAGGCGACCTGCATAATATACATTATTATTTAATAATGTATTTTATACATTACTATTTAATAATGTATATTCATATTATTTAATTGCTTCAATCCCTTTTAAGATAGGTATTTATTTAAAAGGATTTCTATTTCTTTACTTACACTGTTTTGTTTGTTGTTTGAAATTAAAGAGAAAATACCTTTGAAAAAACAATTTAAATGTAGGTAAAATAAATAGATATTATGCAACATTTTAATTATTTTCAATTCTCTTATTTTAGAAATGTCTTATGATATTTATGTAACAAGGCACTATTAAAAAAAATTGTGTGTCTGTCGATAATAGATAAAATAATAGATGTGTTAAATTAAATGCTACTTATAGTGAAAAATGCTAATTAAATAGCGCTGTTTCAAAGGCCCAAAGGCAAAAATAGAGAGGAATTATCATAGTTGCTAACATAGTAATGGTAAACTTACCAAAGTTCCCATATGTGGTCTTAGTCATATATAAATAATCTATGATAATCTTGACTTTAATCATAACGTCATATCACGTTATTTTGTTAAGAAACATTAGAAAGCAATCTCCTCGTAAGTTCGTTAATTATGTTTCTTAAACATTCCTAAGCGGAACAAGCAAACTCAATTATTGAAAAATTGTTTTATCACATGTGATTCGCACATTTCTTTATCGTAATGATATTAACAATAAATGATCAGGTTGCATGTGTATAATTTCATGATAGAAATAATATATAATAAATAAATAAATAATAATAACCTAACTTTATGTCCATTATTGTCAAATATTTCATTAAATATTTTAAAAGGCTTACGTCTTTGGGTTTTAACCTTTAAGTGCTTATATTTCTTTTCTTAATCCACAAACTGTTATTTTTGGAAATAATAATAATAATTTTTGAAATTTGTTGGAAATTTTAATTGAAATTTACTGTTCATAACATTTAATTGAATTAAATGATTTTTGTATAATTATACACGGTGGCAAACGATTAATCCGTCAAACATAATGTTGATATTGTGTGTTACCCCGTGCTTGTCTGTGTTGTATACGAAGGGAATTTGTTTTTTTTGTTAAAGGGACTGATGTATTTTTTAAAACCAAGGACGGCAAACAAGCAGGAGGCTCACCTAGGGTAAGCGGTCCTCCGCTCGTGGATACCCAGCCCTTGCAGAGGCCCGGGTGCGTTGCCGGCCTTTAAGGAAAGTGTACTCTCTTTTCTTGAAGGTCCCCAGATTTTTGTTATAAAGCTGATATGATTTTATATTTAAAATTATCTTAAATATAGTGTCCATTAATGTTAAGTAGTTTTTAATAATTAGTAGTCTGTGCTATCGCCAGTCATTACGTTATTGACATCATATCGAATATCTTATACGGAAATTAACGAAATGAGTATTTAGTTTTTTTCTATCCAAACTTTTGATAGTTCGTGAAAGTTGTTCTACATACGTCACCAGATACAAAGATCTTGTCTATCGTTAAATCGTATAAAATCAAAAATATTTGCTACTTATGATATCTATGCAAATTTAATATTTAAAACGTCTGTTTTAATAGAAATTATGTAAATATTTAAATACTTTCTAAATTTATTGGAACATTTCAATCATAGACACCCATTAACTTACATTTGGTGACTTGGTCTCGAGCTCACTGCCTTGTACAAGTTCCTTCAGCTGTAATACAGACGGTACTGAGCTTGGAAGTGAATTATCACAGGATGCAAAAACGAAGATGTATAGCAACAGCAATAAAAAAAATTGTTCCTTCATTTTCTACCCCACGAGTACCTTTAAATAGAAAAAGATATTTACTGCTTTTGGAATGTGCACCTACTATCTTATTTCTACCCTTTCCTAATTATTTGTACCAAATCATCGAATGAATATAATTGTTTTTTCATTTATGAAACTTAAGTGAATTTATGCCTACACATATACTTAGTCAATAGGTACTATTATAATCTACATTGATTTGAAATTATTCTCCTTTAATATCTGTTTATTAGTACTAAATCATTTAAAAACTTTTTTATTAATTAGTAAATTATTACGTCAATTATTATTTTTTTAATTTTTAGAGAACACCGCCGCCCATGGAATACCGCGCATAGTCCGCGCATTGGTTGTTGCCGGCTTTTTTTGCCTCTTAGGTGGCATTTTTAAGGACCTCCGATATCCTCACTCACCCAGTGAAAAACAGTAGAGGTGCCGTTTCAATTAAAACTATTATTACACGTTGAGTATTCTGTGAGCCCGTGGTATCACTTCGGACGAGAAGGTTCAATTATTGCATCAGTATATCAGCATAGCTCTCT
>DWCF01005335.1:0-14449 GCA_018230265.1 Delias oraia
TTACAATTCAATAGCATGATTGCCACGTTTATTGAGGCTAAAGTATAAATTAAATTTATTTTGTAGTAAACGAAATAACGTGAAATTTAATTATTTCTACTTTGTAAATTTTTGGTGTTAGCCACGTGTTACATAGACCGAAGTGTAAATCAAATCCAAATTATAGTGACGATAATACAGTGAAATTATTCCTGCTTTTTACTTATTTGTGCTTAATAAACACGAAAGTTTGTTCCGATGGATGTTTTTATTCCTTCCCGCGAAAATACAGAAGGTATTTTAGTCAAACTTTAAGCCAGACTCGGTGGGTAGTGTAGCGGGCAGAACGACGTCTGCCGAGTCTACTAGTTAAATTATAATTTATTCGATCCGGACCGGGATTTGTCATCCAAAACTTCTCGCTTTATGATAGACGATAGATGGTCATTAAAGCATTTAGGTGCGAGGCTCTCAAAATTGTGTTCGTCAATTAATAAAAAACAACTGAGATCACAACAAAAACAGCTTAATTTACCCTTAACGCGATCCCATCTATTCTGGACACGAATCATGACTCACCTAGAGTGCATATGCAGTGCTGCAACCGCATGCAACAAACACGCCGCCAACGTGCGCAATCGTTCACGTAGACGTGCATATCTGTGATGCGTATACGCACCACGCAATATCACGTCCAGTAACGAACGAACGCCGCAACAGGCCTTCATTACTCCATGACCACCCGACAAATCACCCCATTCGTATTCATTTGATTCTGTTATATCCTACAAAAATATTACACTTAATTTAGAACTGTATGAAAATGTTTCTTATAATTAAAACAGCCAACCCCTGCTAAGCCGCGGATGCGTTTCTGACCTCTTAGAGATAAGTACCTAAGTTTTTTTGTTTTTGGTTTCCATGTTGTATTAAGTTGCACATACCTCTACTGGTAGCTGATTTTACAAAGGAGTGGTGCGCGGCATAAAATGCCAAAAAAGACTTCGATTCTGATATGGAACTAATATATTATCTGAGATAATATTACATTATGACATAATATATATTTATATTTACAGAATAAGTTATTTTTAAATGTAACAAAATAGAATTATACGTGAATGTCCTTAATAAACTTGACATTGACAAGGATTAAAATAAATATATGTTTTAGGAAATAAAGATTTGAAAAGACAAAAATGTAGTAATTTTCACTCACCGCTCTTGAGAAGAGAGTCAACCTAGCGACGAGTTCTCTCAGGGGTAAAGAGTCGAGCACGATAAGTAGGTCCCTTTCTCGCAAACGCCCTTCCCCCACCGCTCCGCCTTCTCCCTTAACGTCCACCTCCTCCCAACATTCGACATCTAGAAATATTAGAACAGAAATGTACTATAATATGTACCACAAATAACCACCTACCACTTTTAAAGTCAGTTAGATTAATAACGGTTAGAAAAATAGGTCTGGGTAAATAACTAATACAAGCTATTATATATATATACCTTATATATAATATAACTATATTATAAATAATATAATAAGGAAAATATCAAACAAATGCCGCAAATATTATTTACGTTGCTATACTTTTATTTACACTTAACCTAATTTTAATTTATAATTTGTTCGGTCTGTGGATGGGCATGACAGTGGCCGGGCGATGTCCTTAACATGGTCGCATCCGTGGGAGAACCACGCCGATGCATATGATGAATCACTAATTGGGCCGATTCGACTCAAGCGATACCACGGGCTCACAGAACGCCGTAAAAAGCCGGCAACACAGTCAGAGAACGGACTGTGGTGCGGTTGTCCATGGCTGCAGTGTTTTCTTACAATATAGCAGACCCACCTGCTCCGTTGTCTGCTATACAAAAAAAAACTTAATTATTTAAAACGAATCATCTTATAAGGCATTTAAACAACTACTAATTTATTACCAATATTTAATAAAAAAAAGACTATAAGAGAACGCTACCTTCACAGCACTCGAACGCGGTATCGAGAGGACTAGCGTTCCCCGAAAGCAGCAAGTCCAGTATTGCAATAAGCCTCGCTGAAGAACTCAAATCTCCGACACTTGTACGTAAAACTGGGCCCGCCCACTGCACTGAACGGCTCTGTCTGTAATTGACAATATAATTTATAATAAATCATTGTTTACGTTTGAAAAATAATAATTTACTGTCGGCTCTACGTTAATTTTGAATACATCAGAAATAAATTTAACATGGACAGATAAAACGCCATTCTTGTAAGGTAATTCTTTTATTATGGTATAGCGGACACGGATCAGTTGAGTCTACTATATGGTAAGAAAACAGTGCCGCCCATGGACTGAACGTCATTATCTACCATGGATTCCAACCTAAGCCTATTGAGAGAACCGGTGAAACAAACTCATTGGGTATAATTTTTTCCTACCGTGAGATACTTAAATTATAACAAAATTCAAAAAATTAAACCTTATTCCCAAGGCGTGACATCATTTACAAAATTATTACCACTATAGTATGCTTTATCACACAAACGTCCTTAAAAAATTTTTTTAAATTTATTTACAGAATGATTTTGAACGTATTCCGGGATCCTATTGTAAAAGCGTACCGCATTACTTCTAAAAGAAAAATATTTAAAAGATAACCTGAACAGATGATGAATGATGAACAGCAGTTGCCTCAAATCCCGTTCATCAATCAATGCATCAGCCAGCACAGCTGCCCACCGCTCAAGGGCTCTAGGAAAAGCCGCCTGTGTACCGTCACTGATACGCAACGCTTGCAGTACTAATGTCAACGCTTCGCGAATTTCGCCCTTATTGCCTTGAACAGTTTCTGATATTAACTCTTCAATCTGAAAGAGAATTTTTAAACATATTTAAAAAAATATATATTTTATTTATAGTATAGCAGACGACGGAGCTGTGTGTCTCCGAAATTTTAAGAGAACTCATGGACAACCGCGCCAATATCCGCGCATTGGCTGTGTTGCCGGATATTACACGCATTTTTTCTTTAACATGTTCACCCGTGGCAAAGCCATGCCGAAGCATATGCGGACGCACTAATTGGGCCGAATCGTCCGAAGTGATAGCACGGACTTACAGAATACTCAGCGTGAAACGGTGTGCTGTGTTTCGCAGAGTGATTGAGGATATCGGAGATCGGAAAATTTTTACATTATTTTATGGTATAGCGTCTCCTATATTGTAAAAGAAAACCGCCGCCTATGGACAACCACGCCACAGTGCGCGCTTGCTGTGTTGCCGGTTTTCAACACCGCCTAAGCGGCCTTTTTAAGAGCCACCGTAACTCTCAGTTAGCGGAACAAAAAAGTACCGTTTCACGCTGAGTATTTGGAGCCCGTGGGATCACTTGGGACGAGCTGGACCAATTTGTGTGTCAGCATGGCTCTCCCACAAGTGAGAAGATATAAATATTACAGTGTGATTTGTCAGATGCTGGTGTCCATGGGTGGAGCACCCTTTATCCTAGATGAGCCTCTTGCTCGTATGCCATCGCTTCTATAAAAAAACTACTCACCTGATAATATGCTAACAGTACAGCGTGCTGATGATGACAATAGGATTCCTTAACATCCTTCAGAAGACCTTCCAACCTCATCTTCGCAGCTGGAAGCCTCTCCGTCTGCAGCTCAGCATAATCATACAAGATGCGTAAATCAATATTCGCACCACATGGGCATTTCTCTCTTAAAGTGATACTTCTCTTCTCTACTTTCCATAATAAATGTCTCTTTCTCTCCTCTTCTTTGTAACCACAGTTTATATTAACCTTCTCTCTTTCCAGAGACGATAAAGATGATCTGATACATAAAAAATGTATAAATTAGGAGCTACCAAATTCCTGGAGCACGCGACGCACAAATTTAGTGTAGCAGCACGTCGTTAGCAGCACCGCGTTGACCCAGCAGCGTGGGAGCGAGAAAGCAGGACGAGAGTAAGACTCCCCCACAATGCTACTGGTCAAACCCAGCGGTAACGGTGCAGTGCTCGCTACGGTTAGGTACTGGGTTCACAAACGAATCACGAACGAAACACTTCCACATTTGGAGCTGCGTATCGTTAAATACTTCGAAGCCGTAATCCAGCTAAATTAGTATTTTGTCTCGCTGCGCTCGAAATTTGACAAAAATACAGTCGAAAGAAATAGATGTTAACGTTCAACGTTCACATCTATTTCTAACTGTTAACGTTCTTACTGTACAATATTATTAACGCGAATGTTTGTAAGCATGTATGTATATTTGTTACTCTTTCACGCAAAAACTACAGAATAGATTTTAGTTTTACTTTACAGTCATATAGGTCATATATCAGAATAACACATAGGCTATAATATTTAATGATATTGTGTAATTGGAATTATAATAAAAATTGTTAAATTAACAGTAAGCCAGAAAAAATTTCCATTTTCAAGTGAGAGGTATGCCAATATAATATATTATTGGATAGTTCTATAAATAAGTCTATAAATGTAATTTACAATTAAATGTTCCTTATTGTGGTATGAAGGCAACAGACATCTTGATTTATAGACTATGATTTAAATTGGCTGAAACTATGAAGCCCTCCCAAACACAAAAGAAATGATTAATTTTTATTAAAATTGGAGAACAAACCTCTTGGTTCTTGGTGACTTTATGTGACCACTTAGCTATAAGGCTCTTAAAATTGTTGGGTATTCAAAGAATTGTTTATAAATACAACTACTTTGTTTGCATTTATTAAAGAATTTAAATGTTTGATCTTGTATTGTAATTTAAATGAAGCGCTTCAAATTAATAAAATTTCTCCTTAACATATAGTAATATGTAAGATGGGTGAGTAATTACCTAAATGTAGATAGAAGATCGACAAGTGGATGTTCTGGTCCACTTTGCGGCCCA
Source organism: Delias oraia (assembly GCA_018230265.1). Lineage (NCBI taxonomy): Eukaryota > Metazoa > Arthropoda > Insecta > Lepidoptera > Pieridae > Delias > Delias oraia. Next base: position 4,889 of record DWCF01005335.1, read on the forward strand.
GTTTCTACAGCTGCCTCCTCTCTCTCACTCAATCTTTTAACTTCAGCTATTTCTCTTCCTCCAAAAATCCTTACGACCTCCTCTAAAGGCAAACACTTTAGTTTTGGTTTTTGAATCTGAATGGTTTGTGTTTTTAGCACAATCTTTTCTACAGTTACTTCTACTGGTGTATCAAAAACTGGAGCAGATGGTATTATGTCTTCTTGTTGAGTTTCTCTTTGGTCTCTTAACTGATTGGCAATTTGATTTTCTTGTACTTTAATCTTTTCAAGTTTTTCATTTAAATCTTTATATGTCTCACCTAAATTTGTGTGTTCACAGGGAATTACTTTTTTTTCTTGAATTTCTTTTGAATCATTTTTGTCATCTTTTACTATTTGCTGTGTGGCTGGCTTTTCTTCTTGGATATTAGTTAGTGTTGTAGAAAATTCTGTATGTTTTACATTTTCACAGTTAATGTGTGTTAAAGTTACATCTTTTGAGATATTTCTATTGCCTTGATCAGATAATTCTGCAGTGACATCTTTTGAAATTGGTTCATTCCGATTTCTGGAACTACTATCAATTGCAATTTGCTCTACATTTTTAACTTTTGATTTCTTTTTCTGAAAAATAAAAGCAATTACAACTAAGTTAACGAAATAAAAGATATATCATCATTTACGCATTACAAGTATAAACAAAGACAGTGTTGTTTGCTTTATAACAATAAAAAATTATTTATTTTAATGATCAACAATATAAACCTCTTTGCGTTTCTCCTTAACTACGGTCGCCATAAGGTCTCCTAAATGTTTCGAATGTATTCATGAGATTTCGATGCCTGTCTTCTCACCACTTTAAAATAATAATACAATGTATTTTTGTTTTGTATGCAACTATATGTGACAGTTTACAGATTCATATTACTTGCATCGGTTTCGTTATGTAAATTCTAAAGCTGTAGCAAATGGTATGTGTGTATTCGTTATGGAGTAACGGTATGCCATGTAACGAAACGTTATTCACGAATAATTTCAGTACTCACATGTTTCGTATCATGGCAACATAAACTGTTTCAGTCACGCATGCAATGGAGCATATAAAAAATCGCACAACTTAAATGTTAACACTTCGTTATTGTTACGTAATTTTTTGGTTTAAATTGTTTTTTTTTATTATTATATTTTATTTGTCTAAATTTTATTATCAATAACTTAGTTTAGACGCCTAATTGTAGTATTTTCATTATAATTGAACCTTAAGTCTAGTTAAAACACGGAAAAGTGACAATTGCGCCTTACTCAGTTTTATATGTAACGTTAAACGTATATGTATTATTTCCACAAATTTAAATTACGAATGTTGCGATATAGCCCCTAGTAAACATTCCTATATATGCGCCGCGCCCGGACGGCATACTATGCGTCGATTACGATTCGTTTCTCTAGCATAAATCGCATGGTATCAGGTATCAGAAGTAACGACTAATGATACGAAAGTAACGAGTACTGTTTGTTATACTAACGAATATTTATGGGTACGCATTTTTCCGTTACTTTTACACCTCTAGAAAATTCATACTAAAACAGATCAAATGTCACTTAACAATGACAGACTGTAAGTATAACATTTTTGCACTCGGGTTAAAAATATAGTACCTAAATTAATGCTATTTATATGTACTAAGAAATTAAATTATTGTGTCTGTTTGTAATATTAAAATAACCGCATTCTACTACATGCATATAATATAAATATATTTTTTTTACCATTTTTGTCTGTCTGTCATTGTTCCGGCTAAAATCTGGAACGGTTGAACCGATTTGGACGGGCTTTTTGACTAGTAGATAGTTAATTTACCAAGGACTTACTTTAGCTTTAATACGTAAATAATACAAAATTTTGGAATATCATATTTAAGTTGAGCTCTCTTTGATAATGTTGAATATATTAAATAGTGATCAGCTTATGCTGCTATTAGATCGGCTGCGTATGTGATATCTTATAAGAATGTATTTAAACGAATGATATATCCTATAGTATGAACAATATTTCTAACTTACACACTTCATTTAAGACACAAAATATAATGCAATAGTCTTAATACTGTCGCACTCGTCAGAAAGCCATGCGAAGCATTTGCTGACGCACAAATTGGGCCGGCTCGTCTGAAGTGATATCACAGGCTCACAAAATACTATAAAAAACTCAAAACAATACTTGTACTATTTTGCAGAGTAAGTGAGGATATGAGAGGCGCTTAAGTCCCGTTTAAGCGGTGTAAACAGCCGGCACACAACCAATGCGCGGACTTCATCGCGGTTGTTTATGGGCTGCACCTGCTTTGTTGTCTGCTAAAAGAATAAAGAATTTGTGATCGCCAGTCACAAAAGCCAAAAAATTAAAATCCCCATTATAGGATTAATTACGTATCGGATATCATTAATATTAGTAATTTGTCTATCAAATATGAGATTAATTTAAAAATTATTTAATGTTAGCTGATGAAAATACAGAATATTTTTCTCAACAACATTTAATTTCAAGTTTTGTAATTCTTTGAGATACACATCTAATTATGATGCCATTGAGATAGAAGTTCCGGTCTGGTGATGGAATATCAGACAGTTTCCATCATGGTAAATTTTTCTTTGTGCACTGATATTATAACCCAGTCTATCGTCTCCCTCTTATGCTTGCAATTGTCATATAAGATATATTGCAGGTGAGAATTCAACTTTGAATTCCTTTTTATGCAGGTGCAATAGTGCTATTAATGCTTCGACAAAAGTTTTTCTGACGGTCACATAGTTCTTGTGACATTACTTTTGCTTTCTTATTCTTCCTGGTGCAAATTTTTCAATGTTGTTTTAGCAACCTCTGAAGGATTATCTGTTGTTTCAAAATTTCCAGGTGTTTAAACGATTGGAACCAAAGACCATGTTCGTGTTAGGCACACACATATCTTTGATGTTGTAAGAAGATCGCACCTTGTATTTAGGAGTAGGAACTCATATTCCAGAATCATACAAATATTCATTCATTGGAGATTAGAATAACGTTGTTTTTAATTTAAATTTATTTGAATATACTATTCCATGCCAATCCACAGGTAGTCAAATATGAAAATTCTAAAAATCTTCAATTTCGCATGTCAATGTACAAAAGTAGACATTTCCTTAGCTTCAAGCTAAATTACTTTGTATTTCAGGAGTAAGAACCATGACTAGCCTTTCAATTTCACTAGTCAATTGGGACTCTGAATGTTATTTGTATTTTTCATTTTAGCACGAAACATAATATTATCAATTTCGTGCATTGCCATATCGCGTTGATTTTCATCTAACTTTTTTAATTTTTTTGCTAATAATTGACAGTAAAGATCACACTCTTCAACCTCCTGAAAAAAATTTGACTGACTCTCTTCATCTTCTTCCTCATCTTCTTGTTTGATTTTCCTACTGCGTCTTTTCCTATTACTTTTTGTAGTAGATGAACATAATTGATTTTTACTACTGTAATTGCCTTCATGAACCAAAATCAACGGTTTTGAATCAAATGTTTGATCGTCAGTAGAAAAATTTTCGAAAGATTCAGCATCAATAAACTGAAATAGAATGTTGCATAATTAAAAAAAAATATTTATATTTTTTTAAATTTTAAATAAAGATGATTTTAATAAATTGAATAAAAAATAGTAGGGCAATTATTTTGTACCTCGGTCGTTTTCTTCCATTCACTTCTGTCTGGTTCATATTTCCCGCCAAGAAAGCTATCCATTATGGAATATGCAAACCATGTCTTACGAAAACTTGATATTTTGCTTTTTTTCTTAATGAGCCTATATGTCACCATTAAAGACTCTTTCTTCCTTTTTAAAATTGTGACAGAGCAATTAATACCTAAATTAAGTTGAATTCGTTCCCATGCCTGATTAACTTCAGGTCTACTTTTATGAGAGGGGTGTTTTGGATTCCACAAGATTTCTTCACATTTATATAGTTCCAAAAATTCTAACACTTTATCATTCGGCCAAGACATTACCAATATACGATATAATTTTGTTTAGCATAAACACAAATATTCGCAAATGTAAAATAACATTGGATGAGCCATAAAACGTAGTTTAATGACAATTGACATTTATGTCAGTGTTATCATTTTAAGAAGTTTCTTCCATACCATTATAAAAGTGATAAGATATTTCTACTAAACCTAAAAGCATAAAAGCTTAACCACGATTTGCACAATTATTTCTTGATATATTTTGAATTCATAAAACTAAGCATTAACGATTAATTTAAGGATTATTGACTATTTCCAGTCTAAAATATTTATATTAAATAATATAATAGTTAAATATAAATATTAAGTATATAAATATTTAAGGAAGATGTTCGATCATTATTATTTTGATTGTATATAAAACACTGGTTGAATGGTTGAAATAGCAAAGGTACCACAGCAACTTGGAAAAGTTAATCTTTGATGTCTTTTCTAGTTAAACTTTTGTTTAAATACTAATAAACAATATATGTAAAATAAGCTGTTATCTGTATAATACTTTCATTCTATGTATCCCCATTGATCTATAAAAAATCGAACGCAATGTAAGTAGCAACATTTATTCCTGAAACTTCAGATTTCAACAATTCGTTAGTTGAATGGTGATCGACGAGTTGCAGTAATCCATATTAGTAATATGTCGACAAAGCGTTTGTTCTAATTTGTCGTACCTAAGTTAGTACAAAGACTATCTTTAAAATTTCTGAATCAGCTAAAAAGGAATATTATTTTTATTGAATAAAAATTATTTGTTTTTATTTTTTTTAATGGTATAGCAAACAATGGAGCAGGCAGGTCTTCTATATTTAAAGAGAACACCGCCGCCCATGGACAACCGCTCCACGCATTGATTGTGTTGCCGGCTTTTATACAGGCCTCCGATATCCTCACTCTCTCAACGTAATACAGTAGAAGCACCGTTTCACGTTGATTATGCTATGAGCTTGTGGTATCGCTTGGGTCGAGCCGACCCAATTAGTGCGTCAGCATATGCTTCAAACATTAAGACATTCGCCCGGCCACTGTCAAGCCTTTCAGACATATCATCAGCCTATTAAATCCACTGCTGGACATAGGCCTCCCCTAAAGACGCCCACCTATTACAATCTTGAGCGATGTGGATCCAGCGGTTGCCCTTCTTGAAATCGTCTTTTCATCGCGTGGCGGGACGTCCCACTCTGCATTTTCCGGTACGCGGTCGCCACTCGAGAATTATCATATCTTCATATAATTCAAACATGATTCAACAAAATACCGGTAGGACAAAGTCCACGTATTTATCAATAGAAACCACTTGCCTGCTGCTTGCTGCCTGGTATATTATGATGAAATTGTAAGTATAATCGTGAATAATATATGACTTATTGTTATAAAAAAGTACGTGGATACGGTAAACCTAAAAATATATATAACCGAGATCCGCAACTTTTTGAGTTTTTCGATATATCAATAAATCAGGAGCTTCTTTCGTAATAAAACCTATTTTAAAATTCTACTTTACTTGGGTAGTACATTTCTACAAATAAATTTCAGTGGCTTCAGCATAAAAGCGGTAACGCTTTGTAATATGCATAATTGCAATACCATTTATATTATTAGTTATTATGTACTTTGAACCCTACAAACAATTGCGTCAGACTAGGAATTGCATCATTCACAAACGACGTAAGTAAAGCCAATGCAACCGCAGATTATATTAGGTAACATCTGTATCTGTATCTGCAAAATATTCTAAAACAAATGAAATAGTATGGCCCTATGCTACTTTTTATACATACAAATAACAACAAGAAGTTTCATTAGTTTTAAATATGTACATATAAAATTCATAACTGCAGAATTTACACCACGTAAAATAAATTGATTTTTTTGTTCAAATTATATTGGAAACGAAAGACTTCAAAATGTTCATAAACAATTCGTATTCATATTATTATCAGTATATCATTCCTTTATCGGTTAATCATTCGTTCATTCACTAAATATTAGCGGTCTTTCGTTCATAGTTCTACGCTCATTCTCTTACTAGAAAAATCAGAATCCTAAATAAATCATTCAGTTCAATAGAAGTCCTTGCGCTGTGTTATTGTCTTTGTTGCATATTAATTATAAAAGTTTTTACTGCAATTCTGTTAATTTATTTCAAAATCTATCATTATTTTCAAGTCTTTTTTCTATTTGTCTACAAATTTAATTAATTACTAAAGGTAAGCATATGCACGTAATCGGAAACATTTAAACTTGCTTTACTGTTTGCAGTTTTCTTTTTCCTGTTAATTGGTTAAATACTCTTCTTTAAAATTAAGATTTAATTAAGATCCCAAAAAGCAATGTCTTTTCTTTACCTAGAAAGATACAGATACGTGGCATCTATATTCTATTACCTACCCACAAATTAATTAATTGTAATTATTTATCTAATACCTGAGTTCAAAGTTTAATTATATTGGACTGCGATTTCGCTGCATCCTTGACTGCAAAATGTTTGATTTAGGCAATATTTAATAACATTTTTTCTGTTTAATGTTTGATGATAGTACCTACATATGTATTTTAACAATAGAATTTTCTAGATGTTTCGTTCATATACCCTACAAGTATGAAATATAAACTTGATATTTATAGTTTCTCTATTTTCAGAGATCTTAACAAAAAATTTTACAAAGCACTGTTTCATTTTCAGTTATCTTTAACATGTACATTAAGAAACATTTAAATGTTGTAGAAACTTGTTACCTCACTTCTTACTTTTTACCTCAGACTCAGAGTAATCACAGAGGTCATCAATAAAATCCTCAGAGTAGGACATAGGACATAGACAATGAGAATGTATCCTAAATCTTATTTTCAGATGGCCGCAGAAGTTGGTAGTTCTTCATTGAGTCAGCTGCAATCGGTTCAAAAGGCAATGGCTCTGCCTTCAGTCGAAGCAGCAGTTGGACAAGTTGGAGCTTTATATACAAAAGTTAAAGGTGAGTTAGGATTTTTTCCTTTGTTACAAATTGTACTTAAATTTTTGAAGATTTCCAATGTTGTCTCTTACCCATAATAAAATCTAAAACACTTGTTTGAAGCATGGAGTACTGTTTATTAATATGATTTAAAATTTGTTTAAAAACTTTATTTAATAGATTTGAAGGCTAAAATACAAGCTTATCTGTTATAATTATGTTTTCTTGTAATCTTATCAACAAATTACTAAGAAAGAATATATACTTGATTAAAAAAGGTTTTTATAGAAGTACCTACATATTAAGTGATGTTTCTATTTGGATCATAATATATAAAGCTATCTAGCAAATTTATTATTATAAAAACCCACAAATTATTCTAAATAATAAATTTAATAATGTACATAAAATAGGGTACCTACTTGTGACCACACATTCTGGGTACTTTTCCAGGAGACCTTAAATACCCTCTTAAATATTCTGAAAAATTATAACGGTTAAAGTACCAGATCTAAGTCCCATTTAAAAATCTTTGTATAACAAATAAATAATATTATTTATGTCGTCGAAATAATATCTTCCAAATTATTTCAAAAAATTGTTGTAATTCAGTTAGGGTAATTGCGATTTATATGCCATTAGTGGACTCCGTCTTACGTCACTTTTTATTGTATGGCCAATTTACACAATATCAGTACAAATCGTAGCCTATGTGATTTCTGATATATGAGGTATATCATTGCAAAGTTTAATTTAAATTCGTTGTAGTTTTTGAGTAAAAGAGTAACAGATACCGTTTTTACCTAGTACAAACTTTCGCTTTTATAATATTAGTTCGTAGGATGTGTATTAGAACCTACCCTAGAACTGTTTTTCTAAATGTGATGATATATAATATGTTTGTACTAATGAAATAAAAAAATAATGGTAAATTATGAGAGCCTCGTGCGAGAGGTGTAAGATTCAAATCCCGATCCGAACAAAAAGAAATTTTAATTCAATTTATTCAGTTTTTGGAAGGGATTGACGGTGGCCTACCGTCTTAATAAAGTCGTATCCGTGGGAGAGCCATGCCGAAGCATACGCTGACGCACAAATTGAACAGTTCGTCGGAACTGTCTTCGTTCGTCTGATATCATGGGCTTACAGAACACTCAGCTTGAAACGGTACTTTTAATATTGTACCGTTTCGCTAAGTGGGTGGGGATATTGAAGATCCTTGAAATAATGCCACTTAAACGGCCCTAAAAACCACCAGCACAACCAAAGCGCGGAGTGTGGAACTTTTGTCCATGAATGTTATCTTACCATATAAAACTCACCTGCTCAGTTCTTTGCTATACCATAAAAAAATTCACCTGTTCATTATAAAAAGTATTCACCTTTTTTGATTTCTTAAGGAGCTCACTCACTCCTCGGATGGGCATTCTCAACGGCGGAAGCTAGCGTTACGTTGGCAGTTCACACGGCAGCACCATACGTGGCCACGCCACTCGCTTTTGGAGATGCCAAAATGGCTGCCATGATTGATGAGCTGGAGAGACGGGTCCCGATTGTAACAGAACAACCTAAAGTCATCGTTGAGACAACAAAGCAGGCTGTACTCGAAAAAATTATTACACCACAGCTGAATAAGGTAAGCTTAGACGCAATGTCACTAATTAATATCAAAACAATTGTTATTAATTTTAATTTCTACACCGTTTAGTTTGAGGTAATCATGGATCATATACTGTTCAACTGTCTAAAAATCGAATGCCCTCATCCTACTGCCTCATAATATTGGTCATGTTTTATTCTTTAATTAATTGCAATTTTTGTAAATTTTTACATATTTTTTTCAATATCGTGTTCTCTGTGTGTTCGCAAAGAATGTACCGCGGCGCACTGGTATTACCTTGGTAATTAATAGATGAGCCTCGGAAAATAAGTTTGACTTATAAACTTATGTTAAGTAATAAGTAAGGGTTAGGAAAATAGTTGGGTACACATATCTTAACACGTGCACGTGGTTTGAGTTCATTGTTTTGCTGAATAAATAAATGTAATAATTACATAAGATGTTTTTTTTTGTTTGTGGTGTACCTTTAAAAATTTACCTTTTCCTAGATGTACCTTTTATGTAAACACCGAGACTTACTTAGCGTTTTCTTACATATTTGCCGGATACGTATGTATAAAATATTGCTGGTAATAAAGATAGGGTTTCATTCAGAGTCCAAAGTACAGCCGCTTACTCATTACGAAATGCTTAGTCAAAGGCTATTATTAAAATTTATTGTCCATAACGATTAAATTTCAGAACAGAGTAAAATATTCAATTTTAACTGATTATGTCTGCATCTGGATGTTTTTTCGATTGGTATGGTATGCTTGGTCCAAATCTACGTTCTTTAAGAATATCTTAGTGCAAACGAGCAGGGGACTTGATTTTTTTTCAAAAACAGCTTGACCCATTTTTATTATATTTCTGAAAATAGAACATAATTATTCTTCATACCAAGAAATTAAAAAGTCTATACTAAATTTATTTTTAAAGAAAATTTTATGATTCGACAAGAAA